>CAKNYM010045809.1:129040-140542 GCA_932195095.1 Andricus curvator | reverse complement strand
TCCCTGACCATTGATATTCAAATACCAGAATCTTAAACTTGTCTTTTTTTTAACTTAGAATCTTTTATAAACAAAATAAAACAATTTAAAATTAAAATTGAGAATTTTCAAATTTATTCTGACACTTATTTAAAATTATAGAAATTCCCTGATTTTCACAAGATTTTTTGTTTGTTAAATCCCTGACTTTTTTTAAATTGTTGTTGGCTAAGTTCGTTTTTCACTCACCAGGTTTCTCTGGCGGGAAAATTTAAATTAAATTATATGTTAATAAATTTAATGAGCTTTATAAAACAAAATCTTTACTTAATTTAAAACAATAAATTATTGAAGTAAACAAGACCTTTATTTACTTTAAACGGGGAATTTATTTGAAATAATGTGAAATAAAGAATTGCATTGAACCAATTTTGACACCATATCAAAGAAAAAATTTGTTTTATTCAAATAAAATTGTTTTGAATCAAACAGGAATTTTTCTCAGTGTATTATAAATCAAACGTATATACACACTTATTGAAAAAATTAGCAATTGTAATTTTTAAATAATTGGAGTTGAAAAACGAGCAGCATCGGTATTCGACCAGGGTATTTTTGGATGAACCTGAAACTGTCCTAACAATTAGTTTTTTTTTGATCCAGCAACTTGCATTTTTTCATAGAAGAAAAAAAAATTGCTAAAAAAGCATGTATTCTGGTTTCTGACGGAAATTGCGCGCGCCACTGTCACTCTCTCGAATTCAAATTACGGACGGGGATAATTGTGGTTTATTAGTCGCTCGCTCGTGATTGCTTGCTTGCGCGGAAGCATCAAGAGGAGAACGTAGGTGAAAAAACAAGACATTAGGTGACGTAAATATACAATTAAAAGTTACAGAATCTCTTCAAATTTCAAATTTTATTTTGAAAAAAAAACATTTCATTAAACATTACTTTTCATTTATTTTAGAATCGTAATTTATTTCTCTGTTATATACTTGTATTCTCGTTTCTATGGTATCGCTTGTTAGGTAACGTTTGAGGTATGTGGAGAACTTTCAGTTAAAAATTTGATTGGATAACTTTCCACTAAACATTCCACTAAACATGTCGACTTATCTCGAAGTATTATTTTTTTAAATCGTGTATTATAATTAATTTTAATTTCAATGTTTAATGATTATTATGGACAATTAATTTTTTGAAAAACAAGAAAAAAATCTGCCTCGGAATTCTTTTTTCTTGCTTGAAAATTGATTTTTTTTTGTTAAAAATTTAACTATATTTTTTTTTATTTTTGTTTTTTATGGTTGAAAATAAATTTGGAAATTGACCTTTTTCAGTTAAAAATTCTTGTATTTTGTTGAAAATTCGTTTTTTATGGTAAAAAAATAATTTTTTAAAATGTAAATATAGCTATTCCATTTTGGGAGTTTTTCTTTTTTAGATAAAAATTCGTTTTTTCAGTAGGAAATTAGTCTTTTTGGTTGAGGATTCATTTCTTGGGTTAAAAATTTTAATATTTGATTGAAAATTCGTCTTTTTCAGTAGAAAATTAGTCTTCTTGTTTGAAAATTCATTTCTTTGGTTAAAAATTTTACTATTTTATTGAAAATTCGTTTTTTACGGTAAAAAATAATTTAAAAAAATGTAAATATAACTATTCCAGTTTGGGTTAAAAGTTTTTCTTTTTTTAGTTAAAAATTCATGTATTTTATTAAAAATTCATCTTTTTTAGTAGAAAATTACTCTTCTTGGTTGAAGATTCATTTCTTTGGTTAGAAATTTTACTATTTTATTGAAAATTCGTTTTTTATGGTAAAAAAATATTTTATCAAAATGTAAATATAACTATTTCATTTTGGGTTAAAAGTGTTTCTTTTTTAGTTAAAAATCATTATTTTATGCAAAATTCTTCTTTTTTAGTAGAAAATTAGTCTTCTTGGCTGAAGATTCATTTCTTGGGTTAAAAATTCAACTATTTTGTGAAAAACGTTTTTTCTTTTTTTTAGAAAATATTTTGTTGAAATGTAAATGGAACTATTACATTTTGGGTTGAAAATTGATCGTCTTTAGTTAAAAATTCATGTATTTTATTGAAAAATCGTCTTTTTTAGTAGAAAATTAGTCTTCTTGGTTGAAAATTCATTTTTTATGTTAAAAATTTAAGTATTTTGTTGAAAATTCATCTTTTTGTTAAGAAATGAATATTATTTATTTAAAATTGATCTTGTTGTTTGAACATTAATATCTTTGGTTGAAAATATAACCCAAAAGAAATATTTATAACGGCCAGGGAAAATGAAAAATTGATGGGATAACTTTCCACTAAACATTCCACTAAACATGTCGACTTATCTCGAAGTATTATTTTTTTAAATCGTGTATTATAATTAATTTTAATTTCAATGTTTAATGATTATTATGGACAATGAATTTTTTGAAAAACAAGAAAAAAATCTGCCTCGGAATTCTTTTTTCTTGCTTGAAAATTGATTTTTTTTTGTTAAAAATTTAACTATATTTTTTTTATTTTTGTTTTTTATGGTTGAAAATAAATTGTTTTAAATTCCATCCATTTTGGTTTGGAAATTGACCTTTTTCAGTTAAAAATTCTTGTATTTTGTTGAAATACCGTTTTTTATGGTAAAAAATATTTTTTTTTAAATACAAATATAACTATTCCATTTTGGGTTAAAAGTTTTTCTTTTTTAGTTAACAATTCGTTTTTTCTTCAGTAGAAAATTAGACTTTTTGGTTGAAGATTCATTTTTTGGGTTAAAAATTTAACTATTTTGTTAAAAATTCGTTTTTTTTTTTGTTAAAAAATAATTTTTTTAAATGTAAATAGAACTATTGCATTTTGGGTTGAAAATTTATCTTTTTTAGTTAAAAATTCATCTTTTTGTTGATAACTTTTTAACTTTTTACTAAACATTCCACTAAACATGTCGACTTATCTCGAAGTATTATTTTTTTAAATCATGTATCTATTATAATTAATTTAAATTTCGATGTTTAACGATTAATATGGACAATTAATTTGTTGAAAAACAAGAAAAAAATCTACGTCAGAATTCTTTTTTATTTGTTGGAAATTGATTTTTTTGGTTAAAAATTTAACTATATTGTTTTTAATTTTGGTTTTTTATGGTTAAAAATAATTTTTTTTTAAATTCCATCCTTTTTGGGTTGAAAATTGACCTTTTTTAGTTAAAAATTCTTGTATTTTGTTGAAAATTCATTTCTTTTTTCAGTAGAAAATTAATCTTCTTGGTTGAAAATTCATTTCTTTGTTTAAAAATTTAATTATTTTATTGAAAATTCTTCTTTCTTGGTTCAAAATTAAGTTCTTTGGTTAAAAATTTAACCATATTTTTTAAAAATTTGTTTGTTATGGTAACAAAATAATTTATTTTATATTCCATTCATTTTTGGTTCAAAATTTGTCTTTTTTAGTGGAAAATTAATCTTCTTGGTTGAAAATTTATTTCTTTGGTAAAAATTTAACTATTTTGTTGAAAATTCGTTTTTCCTAGTTAAAAATGATTATTTTTAATTAAAAATATATCTATTCCATTTTTGGCTGAAATTTTTTTTTTAGTTGAAAATTCATGTGTTTTGTTTGCAAATTCGTCTTTGTGGTAGAAAATTAATCTTTATTTTTGAAAATGCATCTTTTTGGTCGAAAATTCAACTACTTAGTTCGATTTTTTAAAATTGTAGGTTCATTATTATAGTTGAAAATTCATTTCTTTGGTTCAAAATTGAATTATTTTGTTGAAAATTTAACTACGTCGTGTTTTGTTGAAAATTTACTTTCTTTAATTGAAAATTCAATTATTTGGTTAAAAATTTATTTCTTGGGTTAAAAATTTAACTATTTTGTTGAAAATTCGTTTTTTATGGTTAAAAATAATTTTTTAAACTGAAAATATAACCATTCCATTTTTGGCAGAAATTTTTTTTTTATTTGAAAAGTCATGTTTTTTGTTAAATATTCGTCTTTTTTGGTAGAAAATTAATCTTCATGGTTGAAAATGCATCTTTTTGGTCGATAATTCAACTATTTGGTCGAATTTTTTCTTATTAAAGATTCATCATTATAGTTGAAAATTAATTAATTAGGTTCAAAATTTAATTATTTTTTTCTAAATTATTTTTTTTTCAAATTAGTTTTTTTTAACTGAAAAATTTAACTACTCCGTATTTGGTTGAAAATTTACCTTCTTTAATTGAAAATTGATGCATTTGGTTAAAAATTAATTTCTTTGGTTAAAAATTTAACTATTTTTTAAAAAAATCGTTTTTTATTGTCAAACAATAATTTTTTTAAATGTAAATATAACTATTGCATTTTAGGTTGAAAATGAATCTTTTTAGTTAAACATTCATGTATTTTATAGAAAATTCGTTATTTTTAGTAGAAAATTAGGCTTCTTGGTTGGAAATTCATTTATTTGGTTAAAAATTTAAGTATTTTGTTCAAAATTCATGTATTTTGTTAAAAATTCATCTTTTTGGTAGGAAATGAATATTATTGGTTTAAAATTTATCTTATTGGTTAAACATTAATTTCTTTGGTTGAAAATTCAACCCAAAAGGAATATTTATAACCGTCAGGGAAAATGAAAAATTGATGGGATAACTTTCTACTAAACATTCCACTAAACATTCCACTAAACATGTCGACTTATCTCCAAATATTATTTTTTTAAATCATGTATTATAATTAATTTAAATTTCGATGTTTAACGATTATTATGGACAATTAATATTTTGAAGAACGAGAAAAAAATCTGCCTCAGAATTCTATTTTCTTTATCGTAAATTCATTTCTTTGGTTAAAAATTTAACTATATTTTTTTTAATGTCGTTTTTAGGGTTAAAAATAATGTATTTTAAATTCCATCTATTTTGGGTTGAAAATTGTTTTTTTTTTAGTTAAAAATTCATGTATTTTGTTAAAAATTCGTTTTCTTAGTGGAAAATTAATCTTCTTGTTTGAAAATTCATTTCTTTGGTTAAAAATTTAACTATCGTGTGAAAAATTAATCTTTATGGTTGAAAATTTAACTATTTGGTTCGAATTTTTTTAAATTGAAAGTTCTTCATTTTAGATGAATATTGATTTCTTTGCTTCAAAATTTAATTATTTTGTTAAAAATCCTTTTTTTCTTTTAAATTAATTTTTTTACGTGTTTGGTTAAAAATGCATGCATTTTGTTGAAAATTCGTATTTTGTGGTAGAAATATCTTCTTGATGAAAAATTCATCTTTTCGTTTAGCAATTCATTTGTTTGGTTAAAAATGTAACTATTTTGTTAAAAATTCGTTTTTTATCGTTAAAAAATAATTTTTTAAAGTGTAAATATAACTTCCATTTTGGGGTGAAAGATTTTCTTTTTTAGTTAAAAATTCATGTATTTTATTAAAAATTCGTCTTTTTCAGTAGAAAATTAGTCTTCTTGGTTGAAAATTTATTTCTTTGGTTAAAAATTTAAGTATTTTATTGAAAATTCATGTATTTTGTTAAAAATTCATCTTTTTGGTTAACAATTTATTTCTTTGATTAAAAATTTAACTATTTTGCTGAAAATTTGCCTTTTTAGTGGAAAATTAGTTATTTTGCTTAAAAACTTACCTATTTTGTTAAAAAATCATGTTTTTTGTTGAAAATTCTTTTTTTGTAGAAAGTTAATCTTCTTGGTTGAAAATGCATTTCTTTTTTTTCTTTTTGTTCAAAAAGTTATTTGTCGAGAGTAATCGTTAAATATCGGAATTTAAATAAATTACAATTTTGAAAGTCGGACTTAACATTGTTTAAAATAATAATAACATCTTTAAAAAAATTATTTAGATTAAATCATGTAATTTCAATCCACCAGGAAAAAGCCGGGAATTTTTTTTAACCGGAAATTTTTCAGATTTGTTGTTACTTTTGTAATAAATATCGCCTCGTTCTTTAAAAAAAATGTGTTAGGAATTGTTGCTCAGTGTTATCAACTAATTATAAAATTATCGCAGTTTTTAAATCGCAATTTCCAAATGAGGAATTTTTATTCTAAAAATGCATTTCTAAAGGAGAATCTTTTATTTTAAATGAACTATTGTATTTTTAGTTTATAGTTAATCTCAATTGGTTAACAATTTTAATATTTGTTCGAAAATTTAACTATTTTTTAAAAATTCATCTTTTTTGGATGAAAATTCAACTTTTCTGTTGAACATTCATCTTTTTGGATAGAAATTGGTCCCTTTGGATTGAAAATTTATCGTTTGGTAGAAAAGTCGCCTTTTTTGGTTGAAAGTGAATTATTTTTAATTAAAAAGTCTACTATTATATTTGTGGTTTATAATTCATCTCTTTTGGTTAATAATCAACTATTTTATGGAAAATTCAACCTGTTTGGATAAAAAATTAATATTTTTTTGTTGAAAGTTAATTCTTTTTACTTGAAAATTCTAGTATTATAGTTTTAGTTTAGAGTTAATCTCTTTTGTTTAAAAATTTAACTATTTTGTTAGAAATTCATTTTTTTTTGGTCGAAAATTAAACTTTTTTTTAACATTTGTCTTTTTGGATTGAAAATTGGTCCTTTTGGACTGAAAATTCATCTTTTGGTAGAAAAGTTGTATTTATTGGTTGAAAGTGAATTTTTTTAAATTGAAAAGTCCACTATTGTATTTTTGGTTCAGAATTCATCTCTTTTGCCTAAGAATTTTTTGAAATTCAACTTCTTGTTTGGAAATTAATCCTTTTTGGTTGAAAGTTAATTCTTTTGGTTAAAAATTCTACTATTTGGTTGAAAATTGATTTATTTTGTTAATTGCAAATTTAATTATTATGTTGAAAATTCAACTACTTTTTTGAAAGTTAAACTACTTTGTAAAAATTCATTTTATTGGTCGAAGATTGAACTAATTTGTTTAAAATTCATTTTATTGGTTGATGGTTTAACTTTCTTATTGAAAATTCGTTTTTTTAATCAAAAAATATAATTCTTTAAACAAAAATTGATCTTTCCCATTTTTGATTGACAATTGATCATTTTTAGTTAAAAATTTATCTATTTGGCTGAAAATTAATGTATGTTGTTGAAATTTATTTTTTTATAAAATTAATCTTCTTGATTCAAAATGAAACTGCTTGCTTGAAAGTTGAACTACTTTGTTAAAAATTTACGTTATCAGTTGAAAAATCATCTTTTTGGTACAAAATTAACTATTTTTTTTAATTCTTTTTTTTTGTTTGATAATTAATTTTTTGAACTGAAAATTTAAGTATTCCATTTTTGTATTGAAAATTCAACTGTTTTGTCGAAATTTCGTCTTTTTGCCTACAAAATTAAACTTTTTAAATTGAAAATTCGCCTTTTTGGGTTGAAAATTTGGTTATTTTGGTAAAAAATTCAACTATTTGTTTGAAAATTAACTTTTTGTGTTAAAAATTTATATTTTCTAGTTAAAAATTCCACTATTTTGTAGAGAATTTGCCTTTTTGGCTTGAAAATTCAAGAATTTGGTTGAAATTTTTTCTTCCCCGGAATGAAAAATCTGTCTCCGTAGAAAATTTAACTCGTTAGTTGAAAATTCGTCTTTTTGTTTAAAAATTAATTTGTTTCGATGGAAGTTTGATCCTTTTTGGTTGAAAATGCAACTTTTTGGTGAAAAAAAATCTATTTTGGTTGAGGATTTTGAAAATTCTTCTTTTTTGGTTAATTTCAACTGTTTTTGATTTAAAACTGAAATCTTTGTTGGCTAAAATATCAACTTTAAAATTTTTCGTTAAAAATCCATCTTTTTTATTGAAGCTTCAACAACTTGGTTGAAAGTAAAAATCCATTGTCAAAAATGCATTTTTTTTGTTGAAGATTCATAATTTTACTTGAAGATTCATCTCTTTGGTTGAAAATTTGTTTATTTTTTTTTGTTAAAAGATACTTTTTTTAACTGAAAATTTAACTATTCCATTTTTGGTTAAAAATTTATCTTCTTATTTGAAAATTCGACCATTTGAATGAAAATTTATTTTTTCAGGTTAAAAATTCAACTATTTTGTTGAAAATTTATCTTTCTTGCTCAAGACTTCAACTATTTGATTATAAATGTAACGATTTGGTCTAAAATTAATTTTTTTTTTTTTGAAAATTCAACTATTTGGTTGAAAAATCATCTTTTCTGTTTTAAGAGTCAACTGTCTTCTATAACATTATACTTTTTAGCTTGAAATTTTAATTCTTTCGTTAAAAATTTAACTGTTTTTTTGAAAATGCAATATATGTCGACTATAAAATTTAATATGGGACCAAAATTTAAAAAAAAATGGCATGCTTCATTTTTGAGAAAAAAAAATATTTATAAATAAGTACCAGAAACCTGCAGAAACCTTATTTCCACAATTGTTTGATCTTGAGACGAAAGTCCCTCAGTTTTCAGCAAAAAGTCAAAAACTGTACTTTTTAAAGTTAAAAAAAATACTTATTCGGAAAAAACTTTCCTTTAGAAATGAATAATTATATTAAATTCTTAGTGCCCTTTCAATTTTGAAAAGTTAAAACAAATTAAAAAAGATTCAATTTCCTTATTGATTGCATTTACATTTTTTTAATTTGGTATGTTTAAATTTTCAACGCTTTCACTTTGAATTCATAATATAAAAAAATTATTGTTTTTCCCTGAGTTTAAAATTACAAAATACTATACATTTTAATTGTAATCTCTACAGCTCTATCAGAATATTTTAGAGTCAGCTCTAAACAAAATAGTGAGATAATCTCTAAGAGATAATGAAAAGATAATGATAAGATATAATCTCTATTGTCCTTGACAATGATTTTGATTTTCCCGAACTACTTAATCTTACTTTACAATTTCCAAATATTTTCGACCCCTCACCACCAGTGGTGTTGTCCTAAAACAAAAAATAGCAAAAAAAAACCATATTTTTGGGAAAAAGTTAATTTTTGTTATTGAAATTATATTTTTGGTGCGAAACTCATCTCGTTTGTTTAAAAATTCTGTTATTTCGTTGAAAATTTAATTATTTTGTTGACAATGCAACTATATTGTTAACAAGTCATCTTTTTGCATCACAAATTCAACTACTTTGTTAAAAAATTAATTTTTTTAGTTGAAGGTTCATCTCTTTAGTTGAAAATGTAACTACTTTGATGAAAATTAATTTCACATCTGGTTCAAAAAAAATTTGAGCAGACAATTAAACTATTCCATTTTTGGCTAAAAATTTATTTATGTTTTTCAGTTAAAAATTTAACTATTTCGTTAAAAATATACCTTTTTTGGTTTAAAATGCATATATTTTGTTGTAAATTCTTCTTTTTTGGTAGAAAAGTAATCACATTAGTTGAAACATCATTTTGGTTGAAAATTCATTTCTTTGCTTGAAAATCTAACTACTATTTGATTAAAAACTCATTTTTTTGGTTAAAGATTATTCATTTTAGTTGAATATTCACTTTTTCAACAGAGAATTGAACTATTCCATTTTTTGTATTAAATTGATCTTTTTGGCTAGAAATTCAATCTTCTTTTGTTGAAAATTCATCTGTTTGAACATTTTTTTGTTGTTGAAAATTGAATTTTTCTAACTGAAAAGTCAACTATTCTATTTTTCGTTCCATATTTATCTTTTTTAGTTGGAAATTCATGTATTTTGTCGAAAATTAGTATTTTTGAGAAAAAAAATCAATAAATAAATAATTAAGAAAATTTATTTTATTTTATTCAAAATTAATGCTTTTACTGAAAATTTAACGGTTCCTTTTTAAGTTCGAAATGTATCGGTTCAAGGTGAAAATTCAAATATTTTGTCGCAAATTCGTTTTTTTGTTGTTGAAAATTTATTTTTCTAACTGAAAATTAAATTTGTCCATTTTTGGTTACAAATTTAATTGTTTGGTTAAAAATTTAACTATTTGGTTGAAAATATATCTTTTTTGGTTGAAAATTCATGTATTTTGTTGAAAATTCATTTATTTATTTTTAAATTTGTCTTCGTGGTATAAATGTAATTTTTTTGGTTTAAAATTGATCCTTTTTGTCTAAAAATGCAATTGTTTGGTTGAAATATCAACTTGTTACACGCTTCGTTAATAATTAATCTTTTTGGGTTGAAAATTCGATTATTTGACTTAAACTTGAACAACTTTGTGAAAAATGTTAAAAATTTTACTGCTTTGTAGAAAAATTCAACAATTTGGTAAAAAATTAAACTATTTGGTTAGAAAATTAAACTTTTTGTTGAAAAATCATATTTTTGGTTGAAAATTCAACTTTTTTGGGTTCAAAATTTAATTTTTTTGTAGATAGTTCGTCTTTTTGGCTTTAAAATTAAATAATTTTGTCAAAAATTCATGTATTTTGTTCGAAATTAAAAACTAATTTTTTTGGTTAAAGATTATTCATTTTAGTTGGATATTCACTTCTTCAACAGAGAATTTAACTATTCCATTTTTTGTATCAAATTTATTTTTTTTTATAGGAATTCTATCTTCTTTTGTTGGAAATTCATCTGTTTTATTAAAAAAAATTTTTGTTTTGTTTGAAAATTTAATTTTTCTGACTGAAATGTTAACTATTCTATTTTTCGTTGCATATTTATCTTTTTTAGTTGAAAATCCATGTATTTTGTCGAAAATTGGTATTTAAAAAAAAAAATTAAAAAATAAATAATTAAGAAAATTAATTTTATTTTGTTCAAAATTAATGCTTTTACTGAAAATTTAACTGTTCTTTATTAAGTTCGAAATTTATCGGTTTAAGGTGAAAATTCAAATATTTTGTTTTTTTTTGTTGTTGAAAATTTATTTTTCTAACTGAAAATTTCACTTGTCCATTTTTAGTTAAAAATTAATATTTTTCAGTTAAAAATGTAATTATTTGTTTAAAAATTTACCTATTTGGTTGAAAATATATCTTTTTTGGTTGAAAATTCATGTATTTTGTTAAAAATTCGTCTTTCTTGGTATACATGTAATTTTCTTAGTTTGAAAATTGATCCTTTTTGGCTAAAAATGCAATTGTTTGGTTGAAATATTAACTTGTTACACGCTTCGTTAATAATTAATCTTTTTTGGTTGAAAAGTCGATTATTTGACTTAAACTTGAACAACTTTGTGAAAAATGTTAAAAATTCTACTGCTTTGTAGAAAAATTCAACAATTTGGTAAAAAATTAAACTATTTGGTTTGAAAATTAAACTTTTTTTTTGAAAAATCATATTTTTTGGTTGAAAATTCAACTTTTTTGTAGATAGTTCGTCTTTTTGGCTTTAAAATTAAATATTTTGGTGAAAATTCATGTATTTTGTTCAAAATTCGTCTTTTTTGGTAGAACATTAATCTTCTTGGTCGAAAATTCATCTTTTTGGTTGAAAATTTAACAACTTTGTTGAAAATTCCTTATTTTTGTTAAAAATTGTTTTTTTTTTATCTGAAAATTTGACTATTCCATGTTTGGCTAAAACTTCATCCTGTATATTGGATAAGTTGGAAGTTTGTC
>CAKNYM010045809.1:111185-129030 GCA_932195095.1 Andricus curvator | reverse complement strand
GTTAAAGATTCATGTATTTTGTTCAAAATTCTTCTTTTTTGGTAGAATATTAATCTTCTTGGTCGAAAATTCATCTTTTTGGTTGAAAATTTAACAACTTTGTTGAAAATACCTTTTTTTTTGTTAAAAATTGTTTTTTTTTATCTGAAAATTTGACTATTCCATGTTTGGTTAAAACTTTATCCTGTGTACTGGATAAGTCAAAAGTTCGTCTTTTTTTTAGGAAATTAATCTTCTTGGTCGACAATTCATTTTTTTGTTTGAAAATTTAACACTTTGGTTGAAAGTTCGTTTTTTTTTGTTCAAAGTTTTTTATCAGAGTTTTTATCTGAAAATTTAACTATTTTATTTTTGTTTGAAACTTTATCCTGTATATTGTATAAGTTAAAAATTCAACTGTTTGGTAGAAAATTCATGTATTTTGTTAAAAAATCGTCTTTTTGGGTAGAAAATGATTCTTGTTTGTTGAAAATTCAACTTTTTGGTTGAAAATTTAAATATCTTGTTAAAAATTCATCTTTCACGATTGAAAATGATATTTTTTGTTCAAATTTTTTTTTCGATTTAAAAGTCCAGTTTTTTAAAAAAATTCGACTCTTTATATTTCATGGTAGAAAAGTCATCTTTCTTTGTTGAAAATGAACTTTTTTGATGCGAAAATTCACCTGTCTTTTAAAGAATTTGTCTTGAAAATTCAAATATTTTATTAAATTTCAATCTTTTTGTTTGAAAATTCAACTATTTTATTAAAAATGCATCTTTGTATGCTCAAAATTCAACTATTTGGGTAGAAATTCAACTATTTTGTTAAAAATCTAATAATTTTTGGAAAAGTTAATTATTTTGTTAAAGTCATTATTTTTGGTCGAGAATTTCAGCTAATGTCACTATTTGTTTACTTTTTTGGTTCTGTTAATAATTTATCGTTTTCAGTTTTGTTGTACAGTATTAATTTTCTTGGTGACTAATTAATATTTTTGGCTGAAAATTCCTTTAATAATTAAAATAATTGGTTGAAAATTCATGTATTTTGTTAAAAAATAATCTTTTTTGGTCGAAAATTAATCTTTCTGGTAGACAAGTATTCTCATTAGTTCAAAACTAATCATTTTGGTTAAAAATTCATTTCTTTGCTTGAAAATGTAACTACTTGGTTAAAAACTTTTTTTTTATAAGGATTAATCATTTTAGTTGAAAATTCACTTCTTTAACAGAGAATTTAAGTATTCCATTTTTTGTTTTAAATTGATCTTTTTTGATAGAAATTCAATCTTCCTGGTTGAAAATCCATCTGTTTGATTGAAAATTTGTTTTGTTTGAAAATTTATTTTTCTAACTGAAAATTTAACTATTCTATTTTTCGTTGCATAGGTATTTATCTTTTTTAGTGGAAAATTCGTGTATTTTGTCGAAAATTGGTATTTTTGAAAAAAATCATTTTTGTTTAAAATTCAACCATTTAGTTAAAAACTCATTTTTTGATTGCAGATTAATCATTTTAGTTGAAAATTTACTTCTTCAACTGAAAATGTAACTATTCCATTTTTTGGGGAAAATTTATCTTTTTTGTTAGAAATCTAATCTTCTCGGTTAAAAATGTATATTTTTTAGTTGAAAATTCATTTATTTCGTTGCAAATTCATTTTTTGTGTAAAAAATTTATTTTTCTAACGGAAAATTAAACTTTTCTATTTTTAGTTCGAAATTTATTCATTTTGTTGAAATTTTTTTTGTAGAAAATTCAACTAAGTAAACAAATTTTCTACAAGAAAGTTCAATTTTGTACAAATAGATTAATTTTATAGCAAATTGTTGAATTTTCGAGCCAAAAAGACGAATTTTCTATAAAACAGATAAATTTTCAATCCGAGAATATGAATTATCAACAAATCGGGTAATTTACAGCCAATCAGTTGAATTTTCAACAAAATAGTTAAATTTTCAATTTAAAAAATTAATTTTTAACTGCAACAAAAAACGAATTTTCAACGAAAAAAATTAACTTTTAAGAAAGTAGTTTAACCTTCTGTCAAGGAGTTGAATTTTCATTCTAAAAAGATAAATTTTTAAGGAAAAATTTAATGGTTTATCATTGAACAAAAAAGATTTTAATAAAAAATATAAAAAAGTTGGATTTAGCCTAATGTTTGAATGTTCTATCAAGTTGTAAAATTTTCGAGTCGAAACTACGGATTTTCTACAAAACAGTTCAATTTTTAACCCAAAAATGTCAATTTTCAACGAATTAATAGAATTCCACGATTTGAAGGAATTCCGTGAATTCCAAGAATTCCGCGAATTCCGTGAATTTCATGATTCCGTGAATTTCCCGAATTTCATCAATTCCTTGAATTCCGTGAATTCCATGAATTCTGCGAATTCCATGAATTTCGCGAAATCCATGAATTCTGTGAATTCCATGAATTTCATTAATTCCGTAAATTTCATGAATTCCGTGAATTTCATTAATTCCTAGAATTCCATTAATTCTTCGACTACCATGAATTTCTTAAATTCCATGAATTCTATGAATTCCTTGAATTCCATTGATAGACGGAAATTCAGATTAACAGAGATAGAAAAAGATTGACATGAATAGATAAAGTATCGGTTGAGATAGAGAAGAGGAGATGTAAAAATATTGATGTGAATTTAGATTGAAAAATAGAAAAAAAAAGATAGACGTTTATAGATGTAGGGTACGATGAGATAGAGAAGAGGAGATTAAAAAAAAGACAGACGGAAATTTAGATTGACAGAGAGATAGAAAAATATTGACGTGGAGAGATAAAGGATAGGATGAGATAGAGAAGAGGGGATGGAAAAACTTTGAAATTCATTTAGATTGAAAAATGGATAGAAAAAGATAGATGTTGATAGATGTAGGATACGATTAGATAGAGAAGAAGAGATTAAAAAATGATAGACGGGAATTTAGATTGTCAGAAAGATAGAAAAGAATTGACGTAGACGGATAAAGGATAGGATGAGATAGAGAAGAGGGTATTGAAAAAGATAGACGTGAATTTAGTTTGACAAAGAAATATAAAAATATAGTCGTGGATAGACAAAGGATAGGATAGGATGAGATTGACAAAGAGATAGAAAAAGATAGATGTTGATAGGATAGGATAAGATAGAAAAGAAGGGATTGATAAAGATAGACGGAAATTTAGTTTGACAAAGAAAGAAAGAAGCTGACCATAAAAGTAACCAACCAGTGAAATCAGTTTTCGGGCCTATTTTTGTAATTAATTCCCTAACTTTTCGATGGATTCCCGAATTTTTAGGGATAGAAAATGATTAGAGTACTCAATCGCGGAGGAAAGAACAGTGATAGACAAAGATTCAAATTTATATTAAAGAGATAGAATAAAGTAAAGAAAAAGATAAGGGCCCTCGGTCACGAAAGATAGAGAAAGAGATTGAAATTCGTAATAGATAGATATAGACTAAAGGATAGAAAAAGATAAGATTCCTCGGTCACGAACGGTAGAGAAAGAGATAGAAAATTATTGACATTGACGATAGGAAAAGATAGCGTTTTAGGGATGCAAATAAGTGTGCCATTGAGAGAGATAGAATAGTTCTATCTTTTCCGATTCCCCACTTTCCCTCTTTTTTAATCTTTTTACTTCCAGTAGGGATGACAGTAATAAAGTGAACTTCCGCCTATTGTATCGCCTATTCGAAACTGAAACTATTCGGCTGACCAATTAAAAAAGAGGCCCGGAGAGCGGGAAGCTTTGAATTGAGTAGTTTAGCATGACGTCATGGGAATGCAGACAACTTTTTCGAGAAAATATTTTAAACGTAAAATTAAGTCATAAATATACGAATTCTAATATTTCTCAAGTGTAGAATGTATTTTCTCAGTTGTGTTCCATTCGTTTGTCGATTGACGACCTTTCAGTGTCACAAAATAAAACTAAATATCCAGAACTTCAGGTTAGTGTATCAGATTGGGTTCTCTAACCTCAAATTTCGGACAAAGATAAATTCCGAACAAAAAGTGTCATAGTTTATATTTCAAATCAAAAAAGAATAAATTTATACAAAAAAAAAGGTTCTTAAAAATAAAAAGACGAATTTTCAACAAATAAAGATTTTTCACTAAAGAAAAAAATTTTTACCTAAATTGTTGAACCTTCAAGCCAAAGGACGAATTTTCTCTACAAAAATTGAATTTACAAACAAAAAATATGAGTTCAGTAAGAAATTATTTTTCCATTAAACTGATGCATTTTTACCCAACAAAAATGAAATTTTAAACGAAGAAAATTATTTTTTTTACCAAACAAGGAGAATTTTCAACTAAAAAAGATCAATAAAAAAATGGAAAAGTTATATTTCCAGTTAAAAAATTAATTTTAAACCAAAAAAAAAGACTTTTCCACTAAACAGTTAAATTTTCAACCAAAGACATAAGCCTTCAATCAAAAAAATAAATGTTTAACAATGTAGTTTAACTTTTACCCAAGTAGTTGAATTTTCAATTTAAAAAGATTAATTTTCAACAAAATAGTTAAACTTTCAACCAAAGAGATGAATTTTCAACTAAAAATATAACTCTTAAAAAAAATTATTTATTAACAAAGTGATTCAACCAAATCTTTCAAACAAAATTGTTGAATAGCAAAGAAGAAGAATTTTTAACCAAAAAGTTGCATTTTCATAAAAAAAAGAAATTTCTACCAAAGCGTATGAATTTATAAATCAAAAAGATAAATTTTTAAAAAAATAGTTGACTTTTCGCGATAAAAATCTGAAGTTTTAACCAAGCAATAAGCTTCTACAAAAAAAAAATTGAATTTTCAATGCAAAAAGACGAATTTTTACCCAAAAAGGATGACTTTTTAACAAAATTGTTGAATTCTCTACACAATAGTTGCATTTTTATCGAAAAAGATGAAATTTCTCTTAAAACAGATGAATTTTTATTTAAAAAGAAAACAAAACTTAAAAAAATAGTTTAATTATTATCCAAAAAAGATTCTAGTTGACTTTTCAAGATCAAAATATGAATTTTTTAACGAAAAATAAGTTTCAAGGAACAAAATTGAATTTTTCATTCAAAAAGACGAATTTTTTTAACCAAAAGGATGAATTTTTAACGAAATAGTTGAATTCTCTACCAAATAGTTGAATTTTTATCCAAGAAAGATGAAATTTGTACTAAAACAGATGAATTTTTAAGAAAAAAAGGACACTTTTTTTTTAAGTTGAACTTTCATCCAGAAAAGCTTTCGGTTCATTTTTTAACACCAAAATATAAATTTTAAACAAAAAGTAAATTTTCTACGAAATAGTTAAATTTTCAACAAAACAGTAGAATTTTCAACTAAAAGTACGAAGTTTTAACAAAATAGTTTTATTTTCAAACAAACAGTTGCATTTTTATCCAAGAGAGATGAAATTTTTCTTAAAACAGATGAATTTTTAATTTAAAGAAAAAAAATTTTTTTTTAATAGTTGAATTTTCATCCAGAAAAGATTTCAGTTCTCTTTTCAACACCAAAATATTAAATCTAACCAAAAAGTAAATTTTTGTACAAAATAGTTCAATTTTCAACAAAACAGCAGAATTTTCAACCAAAAAGTATGACTTTTCAACAAAATTGTTGAATTTTAAACCAAACAGTTGCATTTTTATCCAAGAAAGATGTAATTTCTGCTAAAGCAGGTGAATTTTGAAATAAGAAAGACTAATTTTCAAAAAAGAGTTGAATTTTCAACCGAACAGTTGCATTTTTATTCAAGAAAGATTAAATATTTCTTCTAAAACAGATGAACTAAAAAATAAACTTCAAAAAAATAGTTAAATTTTCATCCAAAGAAGATTCTAACTTTCCAACACCCAAATAAGAATTGTAAACTACAAGTTAATTTTCTGCTAAATATAGTCGAATTTTTAACCAAAAAATATGACTTTTTAACAAGATTGTTAAATTTTCAACCAAACATTTGCATTTCTGTCCAAGAAAAATGAAAATTCTACTAAAACAGGTGAATTTTTAAATCAAAAAGACAAATTTTCAACAACAAAAAATAGTTGAGTTTTCATCCAAAAGGATTTCAATAGACTTTTCAACAGAAAAATTCAAATTTCAAACAAAAAGTAAATTTTCTCGGAAATAGTGGAATTTTCAACAAAAAAGTTGCATTCTTGCCCAAGAAAAATGCAATATTTCTACTAAAAAAAGATTAACTTTTAAATTAAAAAGATAAATTTTCAGAAAAAATATTTTTCATCCAAAAAAGATTTCAGTTGACTTATCAGCAAAAAATATGAATTTTAAACAAAACGTTAAAATTATACGAAAATAGTTGAGCTTTTAACCCAAAAAGACGAATTTTTAACAAAACAGTTGAGTTTGCAAAAAAAAAAAATGTCTTTTTAAGAAAATTGTTAAATTTTCAACCAAATAATAACATTTATAACTAAAAAGATTTTGAAAGAAAGAAAGTTTTTGCGAATTTGCAAAAATTACGTACATGAGTGAAGGACCCCCTCCTCCCTTCCGTAACAAATCGTAAAAAAATGTCTCGACTGTTACGTAATTTAAGTACAGTCCTCAACTTACTTTTACGTTTAGAATATTTTCCCTAAAAAGTTGTCTGCACTCCTATGTCAAGAACTATGCTAACCTTCCTGACATTTCCACCTATCCTAGCATGGCCGTGACGTCATGCTAAAAAACTCACTATTCCGCGAAATATTTGAGTTGTTTGTTGATTTTATTATATTGATTTTTAGTTGGCAAATTGTACTATTTCCAGGAAATGTTATATTTTTCACGTCGTACGTCAAGAAACACAATTGAAAGACACTGTCATGCATGATGCGCAAATGCGCTGACGGACCGCGACTTTGTCAACTGCGCATGTCCCGAAAAGCGCGGGTCTATTTCTTAGATTCAATTTAATGAATTTTTTAAAAGTGAAAATTTGTTTAAAATATTTATCTGTACAATTATTATTGATAGTATTTATTGATTTCGAATAGAGCCGCGCTTTTCGGCAGATAAGCAGTTGAAAAAGTTTGCTTACAGCCCCCTCATCGATACAAGGCCGGGGCAGCCAATGAACGTCGCTTGACAAAAATAACCTGACGGTCGCGGTGGAGATGGGGGCCCCTTCAGCCTTTCAATTATTATCGAACGTGTACTTTTCAAGGCCCTTAAAATAGGCGGAAGTACACTGTAATAATAATGGACGACCCTAATCTTCTGATCACATAATCATGTATTTTCTGTTTGCAGGTCGCCGAGCAATGGTGAACAAACTCTGGTATCGAGTTTCTCGAAAATGGTCCCGTCTAAAAACGGAACCACCCCATGCCCGCCTCTTCTCAGAGTCAAGGTTTCAAGAAAAAGTTGAGCCCTGGTACCTCATCTACCGATGGATCATCTTCCTCTCCTGGGCCTCAATTATCATCTGTTCAGTTTTCGAAATTGGTAGTCACGAGCCACGCGGAAACAACCACCTCTGGGCCATTTACCTCACAAATTGGGATCTGGTTTTAGGAATAACTCAATCACTCCTGGGTGCCATCATAGTGTCGCGTCGATGGAAGCTGCAAAAATCAGCAAATTTCGACCCAGCCAATTTAAATCTAAGTCTTTTGGAACGAACCTACTGGTTCCTCTATGTCGTTACGTCCTCGATGGCCATTTGTGTGACGATTATTTATTGGGGCGCCGTTTTCGATCCGAAAACTCACGTTGTCGACTTCCTCAACATTTTGTTGCATGTCTGCAACAGCCTTTTAATGATTGTTGATTTGTGCATTGTTAAAGTACCCTTTATTGTAATTAGTTTCTGGTGGTGTCTACTCGTTGCACTAACCTATGTGATATTTTCAGCGATTTATTTTGCCGCCGGGGGCGTCGACAAACTGGGAAATCGTTTTATTTATCCAATTCTCAACTGGGAGAAGCCGGGCATGACTTTAGGGGTTTGCTTTGGCGTCACGATTTTTTTGATCATTGTACACTGTCTATTTTGTTTAGCTGCGAGGCTCACGACCAGCAAATGTAGTCGGCAGAAAGACGATTCCAAATTGGATAATGTTCAGTCGATTTCGGTGAAGCAGGTAGAATTGATTATCTGAGACATTATTTGCAGTATTATTAAGTTTAGCTTGAATTATCATGATAGAAACGCGTTCAGATTATCGTGCTCAAGTTTAAAAGACCAGGCGCATGAATATTCTCCAAATTCGATTTTCTCTAATATTTAGTTTACCGAAAATCATCTGACCGAATAGCAATTTGCTATCATTTTTATTTATCCTAATTGCCAATTTACCTCATTTTAATTTTTTCGAATTACTGATTGAATTTTTGTTTTGGTTAAAATTTTACTATTTGATTTTTTTTATTTTATTATTTTAATAATTAATTTTATTATTTGATTGCAAATTTAATTATTTGATTGAAAATGCTACTATTTTGATAAAATTCATCTTTTTTGGTAAAAAATTCCACAACTTGGTTGAAAGTTGTTTTACTTTGTTAAAAATTTATCTTTTTGGTTGAAGAGTCATCTCTTTGGTTGAAAATTTATTTCTTCTTTGCTTGAAAATTAACTGTTTTCGACTGACAATTTAACTATTACATTTTGTAGTTGAAAATGTAGCTTTTTTAGTTAAAAATTTAACTATTTGGTTCACATTTATTCTTTTTTAGTTGAAAATTCGTGTTTTTTAGTAGAAAATTAATCTTATCAGTTAAAAATTGATCTTTTTCGTTGAAAATTCATCTCTTTGGTTCAAACTTTAAATATTTTATTGAATATTCGTATTTTTTATTGCGCTAATTTTTTTTATTTAAATTAAAATCTTTCTGTTAAAATATCATCAATTACACTCTTCGTTGAGAATTTATCTTTTCTGTCTGAAAATTCAGCTACCAGGTTGAAAGTTGAACTATTTTGTTAAAAATCCATTTTTTTTAACAGATTCATAATTTATTTCGAAATTCATCTTTAGAGTGAAAAATTTAACCATTTTTTTTAACTGAAAATATAACTATTCCATAATTGGTTGAAAATTTATATTTTTAATTGAAAATTCAACTATTTAGTTGAAAATTCATCTTTTTGGTGAAAATTTAGCTATTTTGGTAGAAAATTCAAATGTATGGTTCAAAATTAAACTATTTATTTGACAAATTAACTACTTGGTAGAAAATCTACTTTTTGGTTGAAAATTCATAGTGTCGGATGGAAAATTTAACTGTTTTGTGGAAAATTCATCTATTTCGTTGAAAATTCGTCTTTTTCGGTAGAAAATTAATCTTCTTTTTTTAAATTTATCTTTTTGACTTTGGATTCAACTATTTTTTTCAAAAGCTCGCCTTTTTTGGTTCAATTTAACTGGAAAAAAATCCATTTTTTTTGTTGAAAATTCATTTTTTGAACTGAAAATGTAACTAATCCATTTTTGGTTGAAAGTTTAGCTTTTTTAGTTGAAAACTTATCTTTTTCAATTGAAAATTCAACTATTTTGTTAAAAATTAAACTATTCACTTAAAAAATTAACTTTTTGGTAGAAAATTAACCTTTTTTGGTTGAAAATCCATAGTGTGGGGTAGAAAATTCAAATGTTTGTGTAAAATTCATGTATTTTGATGAAAATTCGTCTTTTCGGGTAGAAAATTAATTTTTTTTTTAATTCATCTTGTTGGCTGTGGATTTAACTATCTTGTTAAAAATTCGTCTTGCTTGGTTCAATCTAACTGGCAGAAAGTTCTCAATTTTTTGTTTTTGAAAATTAATATTTCAAACTGAAAATGTAACTATTCCATTTTTGGTTGAAAACTAATCTTTTTTAGTTGAAAACTTATCATTTTTATTCGAAAATTCTACTATTTGGTTAAAAAGTCAACTATTATGGTAAAAAATTCAACTATTTGGTTTTTGGTGGAAAATTCAATTGTTTTGTGGAAAATTGATGTATTTTGTTGAAAAATCGTCTTTTGATTCAATTTAACTGGTAGAAAATTCGTTTTTTTCTTAAATTAATTTTTCAAATTGAAAATTTAACTATTCCATTTTTGGTTGAAAACTTATGATTTTTGTTTGGAAATTAAACTATTTTGTTGAAAATTCAACTATTTTGGTAGAAAATTCAACTATTTGGTTTTTGGTGGAAATTACCATTGTTTTGTGGAAAATTCATAGTATCGTTTGGAAAATTCAACAGTTTTGTGGAAAATTAATATATTTCGTTGATAATTCATCTTTTTGAGCAAAAAATTAATCTTCTTTTTTGAAAAATCATCATTTTGTTTGAGGATTCAACTATTTTGTTAAAAGTTCGTGTTTTTTAGTGTTTAAAATTAATTTTTTTAACTAAAAGTGTAACTATTTCATTTTTGGTTAAAAACTTATATTTTTTAGTTGAAAATTCAACTATTTGGTTGAAAATTGAGATCTCTTGATTAAAAATTACATTCTTGGTGAAAATTCAACTGTGTAGATTTAAAATTCAGCTATTTTGTGGAGTTATCTTTTTTAGTCAAAAATTTATCTGTTTTGTTGAAAATTCTGATTGAAAATTCATACATGAAGTAAGAAATATTAAATATTTCGTTGAGAATTCATCTTTTATGTTTGGAAACTGAACTATATAATTCAGGAAAATAAAAACTGGGTTAAATAGTAATTCGGAAATATAAAAATTACGACAAATGGTAATTCGGAAAAAAAATTAGGTAACTTGGCAAATAGGATAAGTATAAAATATAGCAAATTGCTATTCGGTCAAACGATTTTAGGTCAAATGGATATTAGAGAAAATAGAATTTGGGGAATATTCATGAGCCTCAAGTTTTCTCTTCTATACCAAAAGACTGCGACAAACTGCACTTGTTATTGGCAGTTTGCTTTCACTATTAAATATCCATTCATTCATACTAGAGATAGCTTTTTTTGTATTTTAAAAATAGTGTTTATTATTTTTATAAAATTTGTATGTAAAGATGAAGGAAAAAATTCCTGCTGAATTAAAGAAAATTAGCGAATTTATCAGGATGGCTGCATAATTTTATTTTCCAAATTCCCTAATTTTTCTAATCCTACATAATTTTTTCTAATTGTAATATTTTCAATATAGAATATTTTATAAATGAAAAAAAAACAATTTTAAGGTAGATTTTAAAGTATTCAGGATAAATTCATAATATTTCAAAAGAATTCAACTGAATTGGAAAACATAAAAAATCCATTGATTTCAGTAAAATTGGAATTAATTTAGAGGCATTTAAGGAAAATGCGCAGAATACGATGAAATTTATAAAAATTCATGATGAATTAACAAAAAAATTCTAGTGTATTCAAAAAAAGTATAAAAATATAAAAAAAATTCATTGAATTCAGAAAGTTTGAAATCAACTTAAAAAAATTAAAGGAAACTTAAAAGAATTCTATAAAATGACTAAGAATTCATCAGGATAAATTGATAAGAATTCAGGGTGATTTTCAATTTAATTCAAATGATTTAATACAAATCCTTGGAAATTCTTTAAAAAATAAATCATTTAAAAATGAATTGGAATGTATTTAAGTACCCTAAAAGCTGTGCAATTCTTTGAAATACATTAAAGTATATAAAATTCTGTGAACTTGAAATATAAATATTTTTAAATCCCTTAAAATTATTGAAATCTTCGGATAAAATCCCTTCGAATCTTTAAAAATATTCTGAAACCTTTAATGGTTCTATAAAATCCGTCCATGTCTTCCGAAATTCTTTAAAATCCCATGAAAATTTGTTTAAATCTCTTAAAATCATTCAAATGTTTGCAAATTTCTTGAAAATTGATAAATGACTTAAAATGCATTGGAATCTTTTAAAATTTCTTGAAATATTTCGAAATTCCATGAATACCTTCAAATTATATAAATGTATTCAAAATTGAAACTTTTTAAAGCTGTTAAAAATCTGTGGAATTTTAAAAAAAAAACCTAAAATCTTATCAATCGTTTGAAATCTCATGAAATAACTGAAATTATATGAAAATTCCTTGGAAACTTTGAAAATACCCTAAAATATTTAATATCCTTTAATATATTTTGAGATCCTTTAAAAAATTTTAAAAGCCCTTGAAAGATGCTTGGAATTAAAAAAAACTCCTAAAATATTTCAAATCCTTTGGACTCCATTAAAATTTTGTAAAGCTCTTGAAAATTCCTTGGAATTTTTCAAAAATACCCTAAAATCTTAATAATGTTAGCTTTTCATTTCCTAAAATCAAAAGAAAAATAGTAGGTCAACGATTTACGTAGTAATGAAGTTAGAATTCGAAAAGGTAAGGTTAGAAAAAAGGGGGATAGGATCGCTGGCGTGCGTTCGGGTGAGGAGACTCCTTTTTATTTGGTGAAGTTAACAATTGGTGTATTTTAACAAGTTGTAGGACCGGTGGTCCATTCTAAGTGCCCTAATTATATTCTTATATTGTTATTGGAACTTCCGGAGTATTTTATTTAACTTCTTAGACTATAAAACCCTAACAAAGCAAACGTGAATTCCGAGAGCCCCGAGGCGACGGGATTTATCGGAGTCTTTGTTCATAGTTTTGTTTCAAGTTATCAATCAGAAGTGGGATATATTCCCAAATTTTACAAAACAATTATCGCTCGTGAAAATGGACAGTTCGGAGTGTCGGGCATTTTCTTAGGATGGACTTTTGAGAATTTTGGTGAACTTTATGGATCTTGGTGAATAAAGGAGTTTGCTGTGAATGTGGTGGGAGGAGGGCGAGAAGTTTCAGTCGGTGGACTACAGGCGGATTCTAGTGTGGAATCAGTGGCGACAGCGAATTCTGCTGGTGGTGAGGCCTAAATAAAAAGGGCATCTGGTTTCTTTTTTCAAATTTCGAGGTACGTACAGTCAAAATGAGTAATCAGGGGAATTTTGACGAAAACGGTAGATTTTCCGGGAGTGGCGATGGAGAAAATGGCGGTCGTTATCAAATCGCAGTCGGTGGAAGGGAAGGTGGCCGGGAGTCAAGAGGGAAAATTCGGAATGACATGAGTGTCAGAAACGAGAGAAGAGCGGTGCATGGTCAAGGACATCAATTTCAACGCAGCGCGGACGATTTGATCCGAGATCGAGGGAACGATTCGCGGAATTCGAATTATCAAGCGAATGGTGAAACACAATACGTGTCGGTACCTGCAAGTGTGTGGGAACAATATGAACGTGAACGTGAACAATTATTAACGGGCTATCAAAATAATGAACGTGGGTCGTTAGCTGATAGAAGTCGTTATCAGTCTACGAACTATTTGGATTTTGAAACGCGATCGCGAGCGGATGATTCAGAAGGACAGAGAGACTTTGAATTTAACCCGCATAGAAATTCGCTAAGTTACGGGCTTGGAAGGGAAGACGCGGTGAGGCGAGAAAATCAACATCGGAGCGAAGTGATGAACAATTTTCGAGTACAATCAACACCGTACCCCCGCATGTGTCAAGACCAGCAACGAGTGACGTACGGAGTGATACCGAATAATAATCAGAATTCCGGAATTATTTATGCACAAATGGAGGCGGTACGTCGAGAGATGTATTTCGATCACGAAGAAGGGCAAACTAGGGAAAATCCACGTACTCGATCCGAAACTGATAATCGCGAAAACCGGAGATGTAATGCGAATCGTCCCGAGTTTCTTGATCGTCAAGACTATAACGAAACCAGTTCCGAATTTAGGGACCACGGAAATCGACGACAAGGAGTCGACACTCGTCAGGACGACCGAGCTGGTGGGCGTGGTAATTGTGACACGGGAAAAACAGTCAATGATTTATTGGCGGAGTTAATGATTGACAACCCGAGACTACTTTTAGAAAACCCTCCGTTGTTAAAGGTGTTGGCGGGTGCGTCTACCGATTCTCAGAAATCGACATCTGAGAGTACACATCGATTTGTACAGCCTACGGTTTCTAAGGTGAAAGAATTTAGAGGTAGGGGCAAACCTCGTGCAGCAGAAATTTGGCTCGAGGATATTGAAGACATGGCGAAACTTTTTGGGTGGGAGTCATCGACGATACTGAAGGCAGCGATCACTGGTTTAACCGATACGGCTCGCGAATGGTGGTCTGCCGAACGTCATTTAATTAAATCGTGGGACGAATTTAAAACAAGATTTCGAAGAATTTTTATTCGAGACCATTCTATGTCGGATATCTGGAGGCTTTTATCGGACAGGAAACAACAGCAGAACGAAGATACGATGACGTACGTGGTGGATAAGATGTATCTTTGCCGAAAGCTGAATTTGGACTTTGTGGAAACAAAGAAACAAATCCTCTCTGGAATATGGTCACGGGATTTATATCTACAATTGAGTTCGCGCAGACATGTGTCTGAAGAGGAATTTCTGGACGATTTAACAGACATGGAGGGAGCAAATTCAGCGAGGAGACCGGTTAAGGGAAAAGTGGACGAGAAAGCAGAGAAACATCGAGGAGGACTAGAAAATCCAAAAGGAAACCAATCAGAGAAAAAGACGGAAAAATCTACTGGGACAAAACCAAAAGGGAATTTGGATAAACGTGGGGAAAGATGTTACAACTGCGGTGATTCAGGTCATCTTTCTCGAGACTGTCCCCTCGAGAAAAATAAAATGCTTTGCTACAAGTGTAAAAAACCAGGACACATTAGCAAGTCTTGCCCTGACGGTCAGAAAGAGACTGCAACGGAGAAGGAGACGCGTACTACAGAAGTAGTTAATACTAAACCAACCTTAAAGAACGTGACGGTCAACAGAAAATATTTAATCATCGGATATATCGATAATGGCAGTTCAGTGTGCCTTATTCGCAACTCAGTGGCGAAGGACTGTGGTTTCCTGATTAGAGAAATAAACGGAGATGACGAAGTTTTATGGGGTGTCGGTGGGCCTCAAAAGATAATGGGAGTCGTGGAGTTAATTTTCGAAATTGACGGAGTGGAGGGGGCGATAGTTCCAACATTCGTAGTGCCTGATGGCGTAATTCCGAGTAGTCACATGATTGGGCGGAGTTGGTTGAACCAACCAGGAATCAGGAGTACGGCGGAGGAAGGCCAAATTTGGTTTTGGAGAAAACCAACACTCTTAAAGGAGTTACCAACAGAAGTGGTAAACGAGACTTCAATGAAGGGAACGTGCGTAGTGGCGGATCAGCGTGTAGCTCCAAAAACCGCCCTGTTTGTTTCTACTCGATCAGAATTTGGATACATGGATGTATTGATGGCGAATTACGGTAAAAAGGAAGAAATAATCAAGACAGGAGATAGATTACTCAAGGATATGGAGAAAGTTGAGAAACCGCCTCAGATTAAACCCGAACGAGAACCTCTCATGGGGAATGACCTGAAGTTTGGAAGTCAGCTGTCTGCCGAACATCGGAGTAAAATCTTGGAGTTGGCGAATAAACACAGAAGAGCCTTTTCGATAAATATGGAAGAGCTTGGATGTACAACCCTTACAGAAATGGAGATTAGAGAAAAGGAAGGATCCAAACCGGTGCGGCGACCTCCAATTCGGGCATCTGGTGGCGAGCGGGAGACGATGAAAGAAATTGTCAGAGAATGGAAGCGAGCTGGGCTCGCAACTGACACAAAATCGCCGTATGCAAGTCCAGCGATGCTGGTGAAAAAGAAGAATGGGGACAAACGTATGGTCATTGACTTCAGAGCTCTGAATGCTCAAACTGTGAAACAAAGTTTTCCTTTGCCGGATGTGGACGAGCAAATGGAATATTTAGCTGGAAGTACCATATTTTCGACATTGGACCTTTCGCATGGGTATCTTCAAGTTCCCTTGGCTCCGGGTGATCAGGAGAAGACAGCCTTCGTAACTCCAGATGACACAGGTGAGTTGACTCGGATGATGTTTGGTCTCACGAATGCGCCATACGAATTTGGCCGTCTAATGAGTAAGGCATTAGGTGAATTGAAGAACAAGGTGGCGCTAGCTTATGTCGACGATATTATAATTCCAGCAAAGAATTTTGATGATCTAATAGAACGATTAGATAAGGTGTTGGAGGCATTAGAAAAAGCTGGTCTCACGTTAAATCCAGCGAAATGCATATTTGGGGCGTTGGAGGTTGAATATCTGGGTTATCGAATTTCAGCCGAAGGAATTCGACCGGGATTACAGAAGTTAGACGCGATTCGCGACTTCCCAATTCCACAAAATGTGCATGACATCCGTCGATTCATTGGGCTCACAGGATTTTTTCGACGTTTTGTGCCAGGATTCGCTGCGAAGAGTGAACCTCTAACAAGATTGACTCGCACAGGAGTTCCGTTTCAGTGGCAAGAAAAAGAAGAACAGGCGTTCAAGAATTTGAAACAGGATTTGTTGACTGATCCAGTGTTGACTCTCTACAATCCAAAGGCTGTCACCGAATTGCATACAGACGCGAGTGCCAATGGGTTAAGCGGACTTCTAATGCAGAATGGTTTAGATGGTTTGTTCCATCTCGTGTACGCTGTAAGTAAACAAACAACACCGGCGGAGAAAATGTACCACTCGACCAAGTTAGAATTGATGGCAATAGTTTGGGCTATTGATCGTTTGCCATCTTTTTTAGTAGATATCGATTTTACTGTGGTGACAGATTGTCAGGCGCTTGTGTATATGAATGCCAATACAACCAAAAATCCGCAAATATCCAGATGGGCGGAGTTAATTCAAGAATATAGATTTACGGTGCGACATAGGCCAGGATCGAAAATGGCACATGCTGACGCTCTCAGTCGAGCCCCGGTGGGAGATCCTACAGATACTTGGGCGGAGGTGTTAGATCGTCGCATGGTATTCATTGCGATGTCTGAAGAAGAATATGGATTGGCTATGCAAATATCAGACCCAGAGCTCAGCGAATTAGCCAGCATACTAAGGAAGGATGAGGACGAACGATCCAAAGAAGAAAAGGAACGGGCGGATGGATTCAAGTTGGAGCAACAATTAATTTACCGCAGGGAGCGGGAAATGGAAAAAAAGAAAGGACGAAAGGGGACAACTGGTAAGTCGGAAATGGTTGAAACCGAACGTTGGAGGATAGTGGTACCAAAATCCATGAGAAAATCTATTGTGGTAAGATATCACGATCTGCGGGGTCATTTTGCGGTGGATCGGACGGTGGGGGAAATCAAGAGATACTATTGGTTCCCTGGAATGAAACGCTATGTGAGAAGACATATTTCTATGTGTCCAGATTGTGTTCTGACGAAGTGCCCGGCTGGAAAGAAGCCAGGTAAATTGAATCCAATTCCACCTGGATCGAGGCCGTTTGAAGTGGTCCATGCTGATCACCTGGGACCATTTGTCAAGAGTCGACGAGGGAGAAGTTATTTACTGGTGATTGTCGATAATTTCACCCGTTATACATTGTTGAGACCGGCCAGAGATACAACGGCGATTGGAGTTGTAAAGGCTCTTGATCCAATTTTCCGGCAATGGGGAGTTCCGACACGACTAATCACGGATCGAGGGACTGCGTTTACCGCGAAGGTCTTTGAAGATTTCTGTAATAAATATGGAGTAAGACATACATTGAATTCACCTAGGCACAGAGGCTCCAGAACGTGGGATTTTTCGGCCCCCACCACGTTCCCATCTGGGAGCAATACATGCAAACGTAGCGTGTCGGTGAGAAGACTCTGTTACGCGTTGCGTCGGCCATCCTCGTGTAAAGCCGAAAATGCACGAGCACGAACCCGTGTTTCGGGCCGAGCCGAGCTTGTCCGACTTCGCGATTCAGTTTCGTGGGCTATTAGGAGGTTTGGGTTGATTTTTGTTTTCAAGAATGACACCTGAAGGAAAGACTTCAAATGCATGTAAT
>CAKNYM010045809.1:76100-87132 GCA_932195095.1 Andricus curvator | reverse complement strand
TTGAACAACAGAATTTTCAACTGTTGAAAATTCCATGATCAATTTTCTTCAATTTTGAACAACAGAATTTTCAACTGTTGAAAATTCCATGATCAATTTTCTTCAATTTTCAACTCCCTTCAACTTTCAACCGTTGAATTTTCTAATGTTGTTAATTCAATTATCAATTTTCAACAGTTAATAATTCAATATTCAATTTTCTTCAGTTTTCAACAGTTGAAAATTAAATCTTTCTCAAATTTTCAACAGTTGAATATTCAATTTTCTTTAGTTCTCAACCATTGAATTTTCATCTCTTAAAAATTCAATGATATATTTTGTCCCATTTTCAACAACTGAACTTTAATTTTTCTTCAATTTAAAACAATTCAATTTTCTAATGTTGAAAATTGATAAAAATCGAAAATTGAATTTTCAACTGTTCGAAATTCAACTGCTGTAAATTAAAGAAAATTTACAATTGAATTTTCAACAGTTGAAAATTAAATTGTTATAAATCAAAGAAAATCGAATTTATTCAATAAACACTTCAACCCATAAAAAAATTCGGTAAAATTTGATTTTTTCAAAAACGGGTTGCCATTGGCAAATTAATAGTCATCCAATGGATTCTCAGTAGGAAATTTATAAGATTTAAAAAAATTTCAACTCTGATCATTTCCTTCTTAGGTCGTTGTAAATCCATTCACGGCGATATAAAAGAGTCCGACCAGAAATAAAATTGTTTAAATAAACAATTGTTATATGTTTAAAATCGTTCTCATAATCAAAAAAATATATATACTATTTATATATGATCATTAATAATTAAATCGTGACACGTTTTCGACTAAAAAATTATTTTAGGTTTAAATTTTTATTAAAATCCTTATAAGGATTTTAATAAAAATTTAAGTAAACATTTGTACATTTTTTATTGATAATATTTAAAAATAAAATTTGGATTTGTTCAAAAATGTCATATAAGGATAATTTGTTTAAACAATGACAAATTTTTTTCGGTTAGTTTTCGGTCGTGATTAATTGATAATTTGATATAATTTAAAGACGAAATCAATATAAATAATGCATTCAAACATTCAAAAAAATAAATTTTATACTTCTTTTTTAGGAAATATCTACAAACTGAGTAAAGTAGATAGTCCAAATATAAACAATTATATTTCTTCAAAGATTTTTCAACATAAATCATTTTAATTAACATTAACAAATACCTCTAAAACTTTTTGAACCGAAAATTCAACTTTTTCCTCACTGTGCGTGGATATAATGTCTTCTGCGTCACACAACCAATTATTCAGAAAGTTCTTCAAGTTTACAAAAGAATTCGAAAAAAGTTTAGAAAATATTTAATGTTTCAAAGAATTAAAGCGAAAAATCAATATCATAAAGGGCCATACCTTAATATCTTTACGTAATAGCTAAAATCACAGAAATCTCTCTTTGAACATTAAGTGCTTAATACCAATTTTTTTTATAGTTTTGATTGTATTACTGCAAACAACTACAAAAATTGTTAGTGCTCTAAAAATCCTGTACAGTATGCGCAGATGACTTGTCGATTTCTTTTACATTTGTACATTCAGATGAATTTTCATAGAAAAATGTTTAACTAGATAATATTCACATTGTCAGTGAATTCTTTACAAAGAAAAAAAAATAGTATTAAACAATATGTCTCTTCTATTTTTACTAGACAGTTTGTTTCTCACAAACTTAATATTTCTCGTCCTTTTTATAAAAAGTATATAAACACTAATCTTACAATCTACTAAAGCATTAGTATACATTTCATCAAATGAAATGATTTTTTCTCTCAAGTATTGCAATATAAAATTGCTTTAAAATTCTTTCACTTAGTTTTAACGGTTTCGATCGGAAATGGTATAACAGTTTTCCGTGCGAAGGCACCCGTTTCAAATACGGGGGTCTTCACACGTTGAACTATTTTACCGTTTTTTTTTCGCCACTCGTCCCAACTCCTTTTTATCCTTCTAATGATTCTGATCAGAATCAACTTACACGAAATCACATACAACTCCTGAATCAAGTAAAAGAACCTGGCATTCAGTCCCTTCAAGGTCATCCTGAAAGTACAACGAAGAAGGAAGATCTTCAGTCAACAGAAGACCTTCTCCGAGATCAGCTGAGCCTAAAATGACATCAGTTGCACCAACAGCCGATTGGGAATTTCTATTGTGAGCCTTTACTTTAAAATAATCAGCGTATGTTAATCCAGTTCTCGCTGATCCCTGATCCCTTCGACGATGCTTTTCCCCTTGGTTGGGCTGCTTTCGTTTTAAAACGGAAGTTAGCCTAGGAGATTCCGGTTCAAGAAGAACGTTAGTTTCAGGAGAGGAGCTGAAAATTACAGCATCATAGGGTGAAACCATAATCATCTGATCGTTCTGAGAAATGGGATAGGGCGTGTAGACGATGTAATCTGCATTATCATCAGTGTTTGGAACTGAGTCAGTGGAAGGAGTCTTTTCAGGTGTAATCGGTGTAATTTCTTTTTCCATGGTACCATGCATTTTTACCAAGTGCGATCGAAGCGTAGCTTTCGAGGTGTAAGATCTTTTACAAATCTCAACTGGACACTGATGGAGAGTTTTTTGTTCTTTTGGTGGATCCTTGATTTGATCCGTTCGGGAAAGAGCCTCTCGAATTATTATTTTCGTCTGAAGCTCGGTTTCGCGGGCGATATCGTCACAAGAATCTGATTCCTTCTCTTTTGAGGAGGGAAGACACTCCTTGGATAGCTTTTTATTTTTATCTGATGCATCTTTTTTAGGAGAATCAGTTTTTGACTGGTGTTTCTTTATGTGAACGTAAAGACTACTCTTCGCGGAAAAACGTGAATCACACATGTGGCATTGGAAGTATCTTCCTTCTGAATGAGTCAGTCTGAAACAATAGACAGGTGTTTAAAAAAAGTTATAGGTATAAAAGATAATAAATACGTTTCAAATGAAATGATTTTTTCTCTCAAGTATTGCAATGTAAAATTGCTTTAAAATCCTTTCACTTCGTTTTAACGGTTCCGATCAAAAATTGTAAAATAGTTTTCCGTGTGAAGGTACCCGTGTTAAATACGGGTGCCTTCACACGTTAAAATGTTTTACCGTTTTTTTGCTACTCGTCCCAACTCCTTCTATTATTATTTTATTATATTATTTATTATATAGGAATTTTTATACCAGCTTAATCTACAAAAACTAATAAATCAGGGTCTACTCAAATCCTGGAAAGAAATTCTCTGAAAATTCCAGTTTTTTCAGGTATCTCAAGATTTTTCCAGGTATAATTTATTTTAGTACTTGTATTTTTGAAAAATCGACTAGGAATTATGTACACATATTCACGAATCTATTATAATGTTTTTTTTAGTCCTTGTAAATATCTAAATGTGTAGAAATAGTACTATTCATATGTAAACTGAAATAACTGTTTTCTTTTTCATTTGTGAAAGTAACTTTATCAAAGGATAAGTAATTTCCTCATAATAATACTAGAAATATAATGATTGATTTCTTGAATTTGTCCCATAAGTCTATGAATCAATTTTTATTTTATGTTCATGTACTTAAAATTCAATACATATTCAAGATATTGATATTTTAAGTGAAAGATATTTTGCAGGTAAGTAAAAACAGTAAAAACCCGGTAAAAACAGGTGCACTAAGGAGATTTTTCACGAAAAAAGGGAAATATATTCTTTTAAGTAAACTTAATATGGGAATTATATTTAAATCAATTTTTAACGATTAAAATTCCTAACATTTTAAGTATAAATATTGCATTTTCAAGAAGATACATAAATTTAAATTTAAAAATAAATTTGAATTTTCAACCAAAGAGATGAATTTTCTACCAAAAAATATGAATTTTCAACTAAAAAAGATCAATTTTTAACCAAATAGTTGAATTTTCCATTTAAAAAAATACATTTTCAAACAAAAATGGAATAGTTAAATTTTCAAACAAAATTATGAATCTTCAACTGGAATAGTTGAATTTTAAACCAAAAAGATGAATTTTCATCGAAAATTAATAATCTTCAACTGGAATAGTTGGATTTTAAAGAAAAAGATGAATTTTCAAGTAAAAAATATAAATTTTCATCCAAAAATTAAATAATTTGATTTTTAATCAAACAATTAATTTTAAACGAAAGATGTGAATTCCTAAATAAAATGATGAAATGATAAAATGATCCTAAATTCAACTGGATTAGTTAAAATAAATAATAAAAAAATTTTAAAGAGATGAATTTTTAATCACAATAATGAATCTTCAAGATCTTCATGAATCTTCTTCAATTTTAGAATAGATGAATTCTAATTTTTTTTTGTAGAAAATGTGTCTTATTTTATTGAAAATTAAAAAATTTAACTATTTGGTACAAATTTAAACTGTTTTATAGAAAATTATTTTCTTTTTTAATTCAAAATTAATAAATTGATTAAATTAAAAATTGATCTTCTACAGTTAAAAAATTCAAACATTTAGTTAAAAATGTTTAGAAACTAAAAACAAATATACTCAGAATTAATTAAATAAAATTTGGTCTAGATGTGATACTAGTCCTATTACTATTTAGTTGACATTTTATGAAATTTATTGAAAATAAGTCTGTTTGGTAGGAATCTTCTTGGTTGAAATTTCAACTATTTGGTCAAAATTGATGTATTTTGTTGAAAATTGGTTTTTCTGGATTGAAAATTCAACAATTTGATTGACATTTTTTTTCCTTCGTGAATAATAATTTTTGTTGTTGAAAATTCAACTATTTTGTTGATAATTCAGCTTTTAATTTGAAAATTTATCTCTCTCTGTAGAATTTTCTCCTTTTGGTTGAAAATGCAACTGTCTGGTTACAAATTAATCTATTTCGGTTGAAAGTTAACTTTTTTGTTGAAAAATCAATTGATTCGTTGAAAATGAACGTGTTTGTTGAAAATTCATATCCTCGGGATGAAAATTTAACTGTTTTCAAGAATTTCTTTTTGAAAAAAAATTCTTTTGGCTGGAAATTCAACTAATTTGTACGAAATTAAACTGCTTTGTAAAAAATTCTTATTTTTATTCAAAACTGATCTTTTTTAGTTTAAAAATTTAACTATTTAGTTAACAATGTTAGAAACGAAAAGAATAGAAACTAAAAATTAATCAAACTATTTAGTTGAACATTTATGTAATTTGTTAAAAATAATTTTTTTGTTGGTAAAAAATAATTCTTCCTAGTTTATAATTCAACTAGATGGTTGAAAATGTATGTATTTTGTTGAGAATTCATCTTTTTTCATCGTATTTTTATTCAAAATTAATTCTCTTAAATTAAAAGTTAACTACTCCATTTTCGGTTAAAAATTGATCTTTTTTAGACTAAAAAATTAACTATTTAGTTAACAATATTTAGAAACGAAAAAAATAGAAACTAAAAATTAATAAAAATAAAATTTGGACTAACATCACATCCATTGTTTAAACTATTTAGTTGCAAATTCGTCTTTTTGCTAGAAAAGAAAATTTTATTGGTTGAAAATTCGTCTTTTCTATTGAAAATTGAACTATTTAGTTGAAAATTTCCTTATTTTGTGGAGAATTCATCTTTTTTTGGCAGAAAATTAATCTTGTGTATTGAAAATTCATATTTTTGGTTGAAAATTTAACTATTTAGTACGAAATTAAACTGTTTTGTAGAAAATTAGTATTTTTATTCTCTTAAATGAAAATGTAACTACTCCATTTTTAGTTAAAAATTGATTTTTTTAGTTTAAAAATACAACTATTTAGTTAACAATGTTTAAAAACGAAAAAAATAGAAACTAAAAATTATTAAAATAAAATATGGGCTAACATCACATCCATTTTTAAAACTATTTAATTAATTTTTTTTTTGTAATTTGTTAAAAATTCGTCTTTTTGGTGAAAAATTAATTTTATTGCTTGAAAATGTAATTATTTGGTCAAAAATTTATGAATATGGTTGAAAAGTTAACAATTTGGTTAAAATCGTCATCTGGGTGGCCGTTTTAACCAAAGAAAACAATTCCTGGTCATTTCCCGAATTTTTTCCGGTTCGAAAAAATTTTTCACGGTCAATGAAATTTAAGAAAAATCGAACTCTGAAGCTAAAAATTTTTCCATATGAAGTATTAAACACTGAGCTGCATATTAAAGCACTCAAAGTGGAACTCTTGAATTTTGAACTATTTAAATTGAAGTTTAAAAGTTTTTTTAATTCAAAATGTTTGTATTTAAATGCACAATAATTTACACGTATAAAGTGGAAACTACTGACACTTTTCAACTGAACAATTTTTAATTAAATGCAGTTAAACTGCCAAATTAAAAATTATAACCTTTTATAAATTGTAGAATTCAAATATGCAGATTCAGTTCCAAAAACATAAATCCACGTTATCATTTTCAATGCTCTAAATTGAAGAATCAATCAATAAATTAAAATTTTTTCAAAATTATATCATTTTAAGCAATTTTAAGCTAGAAACATTAAAAATTGAACGATTACATTTTTTTATAAACTGAACACTTCTTAAATTAAAAGTTAAATTATTTTAATTTTAAATAGTTTAAAAATCCTGAAAATGCTTCCAAATTCTATTTCAAAATCTTTCTGTTTTACATTTTTTCAAATTTTAAATTATTTTAAAAATTTTTTTATAAATTCTAAACATCTTTTAAAATGATTCGAATTTTTCCTATTTTTTTTTTAAATCCGCCAAAATGAAAAAATGTCCTTAAAATATTCCACATTCATTTTTGATAATTTTTAAAATCTTTTTAAATATTCTCTTAAAATTAATTTTTCAAAATAAAAAATCATTTTCAAGTTTCCTAGGAAATATTTTTTATTCTTCTGAAGCCTTTCAACATTCTTAAAAAGCTTCTAAATTTTTTGTTCGAAATCTGCCAAAATCTATATTTTGTTTTAAATTAGGCCGGATTTTGTCAATACACGTAGACACTTCGTTTAAATTATTTGAAATCATTTCAAATTTTCAATTAATTTTGAATTTTTTTAAAACTTCTAAATATCTCTTCAACTTAGTCGAATTTTTTTTAAGAATAATAGGTGTTCAATTGTAACATTCAAATTTTTAATTTAACACTCTGAAATATTAATGATTCAAGGCATTCTATTTTAAATAATTTAGTTTAAAATTGTTTAGTTTTTAATATTTGATTTATAAGCTCATTTTAAATGAAAAGTAAAATATTGCTAAATATTCAAAACAATGTCTTCCTTAATTAAAAAATTTCAAATTAAATTGGTTAAAAATGGAATATTTCAGATTGAAACAATATTTGAATAGGATTAAGAGCTTTTAGTTTTTCAAATTATTTTTGAATTAAGAATAGTTTCTGAAGTTTCAATCGAAAGTTTACATTTGTTTAACAACTGAAGCTTTCAAATTAAAAAATTTCCATTTTTAGCGTTAAAATCTGTAACTTGCTTAATTTTGAACAGATTCAGAATCGTCCTGTAAAGTTAGAACGATTTTGCACAATTTAATTAGAAAAAAAAAAGATTTGAATTTTATAATTTCTAATTTGAAGCGCTAAAAATGAAACACATTTTATTTTTAATTGAAGAATCACGAAATTAAATGATTTCATATTAAAATTTCGGAAATGGGACAATTTCAAAAATTGAATATTTCAAGATTCGAAGTGTGGAAATTGGATCATTTAAAATTCAAGGGAATTGAAACTGTGTAATGTTTAATTCAAAGCGTTTAAAAGTAAATAATTTAAAACTTTTAAATTTGAATAATTTTCAATTCCAAGCGATAATTATTTGACAATTTGAAATCGAAAACTAAATTGAATCTTTCAAAATCAATGCTTCTGAAATTTTAAATTGTTATTATATAAGAAAATTATAATTTAATATTAAAGCTGATTAGACAAATTTTTCTAAAAATTGAAAAATGAATTGAATTATTCTAAAAAAACGTTCAAAATAAATATTAATTTTTAATGGGTATAATTAAAAATGAAAAAATTTCTACTCCAGAACATTGAAACTTAAACGAAGGCAAACTTCATTTAAAACTGAAAAAATTTTAGTCACCAAAATTTGTAAGGTTAACACTTTTTACACTTAAGCAATTTAAAATTTTAATTATTTGAAGTAAATTGAAATCACTTAAAATTTATTAATTTTTAAACTGTTAGTTATACTTTCAAAAATTCAGCCAATTCAATTTTAATTGCAAAATTAAAACTTATGAAAGGGAAAAATTAAAAATGTAGCGTTCAACATGGAAATTCAGAACTCTAAAATTGCAGCCATTTAAAATTATCGAAATTATTGAATTACTGAGGTATCAATTTCTGTTAGTTTGATTTTTATCTATTTTGATTTTAAACACAATTTTTAATTTTTTCATTTCATATCGTTTATTTTTAACAATTCTTTTAGAATTTGTATTCCTTCTTGAAATCTATCAATCGCATACTTTTTAATTTGAAATGATTTATTTGTTTAAATCCTCAGATAAATATCAGACATTTTTAAGCTTTTCAATTTAAAATAACTTTATATTTACATCTAAAATTATTATATTCGAAACTGACTATCAAAAAAAAAAAAGGTAGCCTAGCGCCGCTAGACCTCGACTACACCACTGCTTTAGCATCATTCAGGCCTCACAGTCCCTATGGGATAAAATATAGGGACCAAAGGGTACTTTTCGTCACGCTCATAGGGTACTTTTTTCGCGCTCAAAGGGTACAAAATTCAGGATAAATGTATAAGACTTCAAAACAATTCAAGTTCAATTCCAACGAATTTGAATGAATTAGAAACAATTTTAAAAGTCAAAAAAATTCCATTGATTTCCGTAACATTGGAATGAATTTAAAGGAATTTAAGATAAACGAGAAGAATTCGATGAAATTCATAAAAATTCAAGGTGAATTAAAAAAAATTTTAATGAATTGAAAACAATTTTAAAATATGAAGAAACTTTTATGAATTCGGTAACTTTGAAATCAGCTTAGAAAAATGCAAGGGAATTCAAAAGAATGTAATGAAATGCCTAAGAATTCAAGGTGAGGTTAAGACTTCAGGATCAATTAAATAAAAACTTTTAAAAATTAAAAAAAAAATCCATTGAATTAAGTATAATTGAGTAAATTTAGAATACTTCAAGTGAAGTAGAATGATTCAAGGGAATCCCAAAGAATTTGAAAGAATTCAGGGTAAATTTCAAAAAATAATTTCAAATCTCTTCAAATCTTTGAAACCCTACTAATTTATAACTAAAAAAATGACTAATGTCTACAAAACAATTTAAAAAAATCAGATGAATTGGGAAAAGTTTTGAAAATCGAAAAAATCCATTTATTTCTGTAAAATTTGAGTGAATTTAGAGGAATTTAATGGAAACGAGAAGAATTCGATGAAATTCATCAAAACTCAAGGTGAATTAAAAAAAAATCAAATGAAATGAAAAAAATTTGAAAATATGAAAAAAATTTAAAAATATAAAAAAATGCATTGAATTGAGTGCATCTAGAAGAATTCAAAAGGATTAAAAAGAATTCAGGATAAATTAATAAGAATTTAGTACGAATTCCAAATGAATTGCAAAAAATATTGGAAAATCTCTTAAAATCTTTGAAGCCCTACGAAATCCCTCACTTCTTGTGAACAAATTCTTTGAAATCCATTAAAATATTAAAATCCCTTCAAATTATTAAAAACCTTGGAAATCCCTTAAAATTGTTTAAATCTCTTGAAAATGCCTTTCTGTGAATCGTTAAATTTTCTAAAATATTTCCAATCCTTTGAATCTTTTGAAATCCCTTGAAACTTTTTAAAGCTCTTGAAAATGCATGGGAATCTTTTAAAATACCCTAAAATATTTCAAATCCTTTGAAATCCTATTAAATTACTGAAATCAATTAACAATTTCTTTATAATCTTTTAAAATAACCTAGAATATTTCTAATCCCTTAAAATCTTTTGAAATACCTTGGAATTTTTTAATCTCTAGAAAATGCCAAGGAATTTGGAAAATACCTTAAAATATTTCAAATCCTTTGGTCATTTTATCAATTAATCTGCAGAACCAATTATATAAAAACGTTTTAAAAACCAAAAAAATCAATTAAATTATGTAAAATTAAGAAAAATGTAGAAGAATTCAAATGAATTCAAAAATTCAAAAGAATTCCAAAGAATGCAGGATAAATTAATAATAATTACGGATGAAATCCAAAAAATAATTTAAAATCTCTTCAAATCTTTAAATTCCTACGAAATAACTCACTTTTCTTGAATAAATTCTTTAAAATCTACTAAAATGTTATTAAATCTCTTAAAATAATTAAAAATTTTCGGAATCTTTTCAGATTTCCTAAAATATTTAAAATACTTTGAAATCCTACAAAATACCTCACTTCTCGTGAAAAAATTTTTTATCTACTAAAATATTATAAAATCCCTGTCAAATTCTATGATGATATGTCCTGCAATCCTGGAAAATGTATTGAAATACATTGAGAGTTTTAAAATCCTTTAAAGTCATTGAAATCTCATAAAATAACGTGAAATCCTTCAAAATATCTTACGACCTTATAAATTCTGTAAAATCGTTTCATATCTTCCGAAATTATAGAAAATTCTTTATCCTAAAATATTTCAAACGCTTCGAAATTCCTTCAAATTAATTAAATTAATTAATAATTCCTTAGATTCTTTTAAAATTCCCTGAAATATTTCAAATTCTTTGAAATCCCACTAAACTACTAAGAACAATTAAAAATTACTTGAAATCTTTTAAAATAACCTAAAATAACTTCAAATATTTTAAATCCTTTAAAATCTTTTGAAATCCCTTGAAATTCGTTAAAGCTCTTCAAAATGCCAATTAATAAAAAATGTTCAAGGAATCTGTATTATCATTAGAGAATAACAGAAAATATTTAACGTCTTTTCAGACTAGATGGAGATATGAAAGAAAAAAGATTTTAAATAATTTTTTTCTGAAAA
>CAKNYM010045809.1:57875-73701 GCA_932195095.1 Andricus curvator | reverse complement strand
TCGTTTGAAATCACTGGAATATTTGTAATCTTTGTGAAATCTTTAAAAAAATTTGAAATCGTTTAAAATCTTTGAAATCTTTGGAAATCTTTGTAATCTGGTGTACTGCACTCTCGTTGAAATCTTTAAAATTCTTGAAATCTTTTGAATTCCTTATGCATTCTTTGAAATATTTCTGAAATCTTTTGTATTCATTTAAAATCACTGGAATATTTGAAATATTTGTGAAATCTTTAAAAAAAATTTGAAATCGTTTAAAATCTTTGAAATGTTTTGCAATCTTTGTAATCTGGTGTACTGCACCCTTGTTGAAATCTTTAAAATTCTTGAAATCTTTTGAATTCTTTATGCATTCTTTGAAATATTTCTGAAATCTTTTGTTTTCTTTTGAAATCACTGTAATATTCTTAATCTTTGTGAATACTTCTAAACAAATTTGAAATCGTTTAAAATCTTTTGAAATCTTTAAAATCTGGTATTATACCCTTCTTTAAATCTTTGAAATTCTTAAAATCTTTTGAAATCTCTATGAATTCTTTGAAATATTTGTAAAATCTTTCTGCAATATTTTTTATTCGATTGAAATCACTCGAATATTTAAAATCTTTGTGAATTCATTGAAATCTTTTGAAGTATTTAAAATCTTTGTGAAATCTTGAAATTTCTGTGAAATCTTTGAGAAATCTTTTGGAATCTTTTTAAATTTTGGTAAAATCTTTGAAATCCTTGAAATCTTCGTGAAATTTTTTGAAATCTTTATGCAATCTATGAAATATTTTTGAAATCTTTCTTTAATCTTTGAAACGTTTCAAAACCTTTAAAATCTGGTGTACTGCACCCCTGTTGAAATCTTTAAAATTCTCGAAATCTTTTGAATTCCTTATGCATTCTTTGAAATATTTCTGAAATCTTTTGTATTCATTTGAAATCACTGGAATATTTGAAATATTTGTGAAATCTTTACAAAAAATTGAAATCGTTTAAAATCTTTGAAATGTTTTGAAATCTTTGTAATCTGGTGTACTGCACCCTTATTGAAATCTTTAAAATCCTTGAAATCTGTTGAATTCCTTATGCATTCTTTGAAATATTTCAGAAATCTTTTGTTTTCTTTTGAAATCACTGGAATATTCTTAATCTTTGTGAATACTTCTAAACAAATTTGAAATCGTTTGAAATCTTTAAAATCTGGTGTTGTGCCCTTTTTAAAATCTTTGAAATTCTTAAAATCTTTTGAAATCTCTATGAATTCTTTGAAATATTTGTAAAATCTTTCTGAAATATTTTTTATTCAATTGAAGTCACTTGAATATTTAAAATCTTTTGAAGTATTTAAAATCATTGTGAAATCTTGAAATTTCGGTGAAATCTTTGAGAAATCTTTTGGAATCTTTTTAAATTTTGGTAAAATCTTTGAAATCCTCGAAATCTTTGTGAAATTTGTTGAAATCTATGAAATATTTTTTAAATCTTTGAAACGTTTCAAAACCTTTAAAATCTGGTGTACTTGTACCCTTGTTGAAATCTTTGAAATTCTTGAAATCTTTTGAAATCCTTATGCATTCTTTGAAATCTTTCTGAAATCTTTTGTATTCGTTTGAAATTACTAGAATATTTGAAATCTTGAAAAAAATTAAAATCGTTTAAAATCTTTGAAATGTTTTGAAATCTTTGTAATCTGGTGTACTGCACCCTTGTTGAAATCTTTAAAATTCTTGAAATCTTTTGAATTCCTTATGCATTCTTTGAAATATTTCTGAAATCTTTTGTATTTATTTGAAATCACTGGAATATTTGAAATATTTGTGAAATCTTTAAAAAAAATTTTGAAATCGTTTAAAATCTTTGAAATGTTTTGAAATCTTTGTAATCTGGTGTACTGCACCCTTGTTACAATCTTTAAAATTCTTGAAATCTTATGAAATCCTTATGAATTCTTTGAAATATTTGTGAAATCTATCTGAAATCTTTTGTTTTCTTTTGAAATCACTGGAATATTCTTAATCTTTGTGAAGACTTCTAAAAAAATTTAAAACCGTTTAAAATCTTTGAGATTTTTTGAAATTTTAAAAATCTGGTGCGTTGTACCCTTTTTGAAATCTTTGAAATTCTTAAAATCTTTTGAAATCTCTATGAACTCTTTGAAATATTTGTAAAATCTTTCTGAAATATTTTTTATTCGATTGAAATCACTGGAATATTTAACATCTTTGTGGAATATTTTGAAACTTTCTAACAAAATTTCAAATCATTTAAAGTCTTTGAAATCTGGTATACTATACCCTTTTTGAAACCTTTGAAATTCTTGAAATCTTTTGAAATCCTTATACAACTTTTCTGAAATGTGTTGTTTTCGTTTGAAATCACGAAATCTTTTGAAATCTTAAAAAAAATTGAAATCGTTTAAAGTCATTCAAATGTTTAGAAATCTTTGAAATCTGAAGTACTGCACCATTGATGAAATCTTTTTAAATCTTTGTGAATTCATTGAAATCTTTTGAAGTATTTAAAATCTTCGTGAAATCTTTGTGAAATTTTTTGAAGTCTTTATGAAATCTATGAAATAGTTTTGAAACCTTTGAAATGTTTCAAAACCTTTAAAGTCTGGTGTACTGTACCCTTATTGAAATCTTTGAAATTCTTGAAATCTTTATACATTCTTTGAAATATTTCTGAAATCTTTTGTATTCGTTTGAAATCACTGAAATATTTTAAATCTTTAAAAAAAATTTGAAATCGTTTAAAATCTTTGAAATATTTTGAAATCTTTGTAATCTGGTGTACTGCACTCTTGTTACAATCTTTAAAATTCTTGAAATCTTATGAAATCCTTATGAATTCTTTGAAATATTTGTGAAATCTTTTGAAATCACTGAATTTTCTAAATGAATACTTCTAAAAAAATTTGAAATCGTTTAAAATCTTTGAAATTCTTAAAATCTTTTGAAATCTCTATGAATTCTTTGAAATATTTGTAAAATCTTTGTGAAATCTTTTGAAACCTTCTAAAAAACTTTGAAATCATTTAAAATGTTTGAAATCTGGTATACTATACCCTTGTTGAAATCTTTGAAATTCTTGAAATCTTTTGAAATCCTTATGAAACTTTTCTGAAATGTTTTGTATTCGTTTGAAATCACGAAATCTTTTGAAATCTTAAAAAAAATTAAAATCGTTTAAAGTCATTCAAATGTTTAGAAATCTTTGAAATCAGAATTATAAAATCTTTGAAATGAAAATTATAAATTTTTACTAGAATTCGGACACTTCTACAAAATTTTACAAGTAATGACAAACTTTCACAAAAACAGAAAAAAAAACAATTTTCAAATTGTTGTATTTTATTTTAATCTGTTGTGTTTCATTGTGAAAATATATTTCTACCAAAGGATTTTATATCTTTCAAAGATTTAAAAATATTTCAGAAAATGTCACAAAGATTTCAGAAAAATTGCAATGATTTCACAGGTTTTAAAATATGTCAATGATTTCACAAAGATATCGCTAAAATTTTAGAAATTTTCAAAGATTTCACAATAATTTCAAAGACTTCACAGATTTCCAAAAAATTTCAAAGATTTCCCCAAACTTTCACAAAATATTTCAGAAAAATTTGAAAGATTTTAGAAAAATTGCAATGATTTCACAGATTTTAAAGATTTTACCAAGATTTCGTTAAGATTTCAGAAAATTACAAACATTTCAAAAAAATAGCAAAAAAATTTTACAATGACTTCACAAAAAATTACCAAAACTTTAACAAGAAATTTTACAAAAAATTTCAATGATTTCACAAAGATATCGTTGAGATTTCAGAAATTTTCAAAGAATTCACAATAATTTAAAAGATTTCCCAAAACTTACACGAAAGATTTCACACAAAGTTGAAAAATTAAAAAATATTTCAGAAAGATTTTAGAAAAATTGCAATGATTTCAGAGATTTTAAAAGAATTCAATGATTCCAAAAATATTTCGCTAAGATTTTAGAAATTTTCAAAGATTTAAAACTAATTTCGAAGATTTTACAGACTTCAAAACAATTTCAGAAATATTTTACAAAGATTTCACAAAAATTTCAAAGATTTCCCAAAACTTTCACAAAAGATTTCACCAAAATTTGAAAGATTTCAGAAACATTGCAATGATTTAACAGATTTCAAAAATGTTAAAAGATTTTACACTAACTTAAAACATTTCACATATTTTCAATAAATTTCAGAAAGACTTTACAAAGATTACACCAAAATTTCAAAGATTTCCCCAAACTTTCACAAAATATTTCAGAAATGTTTGAAAGATTTAAGAAAAATTGCAATGATTTCACAGATTTTAAAAGATTTAAATAATTTTACAAAGATTTCGCTAAGATTTCAGAAATTTACAAACGTTTCACATATTTCAAAAAAAGTTGAACGCTTTAAAAAGATTTCAGAAAATTTCAGATTAAAAAAAATTTCAATGATTTTACAAAGATATCGTTAAGATTTCTGAAATTTCAAAGAATTCACAATAATTTAAAAGATTTCCCAAAACTTACACGAAAGATTTCACACAAAGTTGAAAAATTCAAAAATATTTCATAAAATTTCACAAAGATTTCAGAAAAAATGCAATGATTTCAGAGATTTTAAAAGATTTCAATGATTCCAAAAATATTTCGCTAAGATTTCAGAAATTTTCAAAGATTTAACACTAATTTCGAAGATTTTACAGACTTCAAAACAATTTCAGAAATATTTTACAAAGATATCACCAAAATTTCAAAGATTTCCCAAAACTTTCACAAAAATTTGAAAGATTTCAGAAAAATTGCAATGATTTCACAGATTTCAAGAATGTTAAAATATTTTACACTAACTTCGAACATTTCACACATTTTACATAAATTTCAGAAAGATTTATCCAAAGTTTCAAAGATTTTGCTAAAATTTCCTAAAAGATTTTACAAAAATTAAAAATTATGTTACAAGATTTCACAAATATTTCAAAAAATTGCAATTATTTCACAGACATTAAAAGATTTCAATGATTTCAAAACTTCTGCAAGGATTTTACAAGAATTTCAAAGTATTCAGAAAAATTTCAAACATTTCGTAGATTTCAATGCTTTTGCAAAGATTTCAGAAATATTTCACAAAGATTTCCTAGTGAAAATGTATTTTCTCAATAAAATAAATAAAGTACAACAATGTGAAAATTGTAATTTTTGTTTCAAATTATTAATAAATTGGAGAATATTGTAAAAACGTCCAAATTCTATCAAAAACTTGTAATTTCTAGTAGAATATTTTGTCTTTTCTGCAGTTGTTAAAGATTTCAATGATTTTACAAAATTATCACGAAGGATTTCAGGAGTGATCAATCCCTGGTTCCAATCAAAAAATAAGAAATAATTAAGGAGAAATACATACCTTGAAAGGTCTGACTCCATAATGAGTCAACAGATGACCTTTAAGAGCATAAAGTCGATTGAAATGTCGCCCACAACCATCCTTGGGACAAACCCATGTTTTTCCCTGATCAGCATTCGACACCGGTTGCAAAACTTCATCCGTAATACCCAAATCTTCGAGAGCACTGGATATAATCAAATCATGACTGCTCGCCGAATTATCTTTACCAGAATCAACACTTCCATTCCACATGGTTGCATCGATTCTCGGGAAATTACCAGTTGCTTCAATCAACTCTGACGTTTTCCCGTGATAAATTTGCTCTTCCTTTCCATTGTTAATCACTATTTGAGTCATATTCGAGACCTTGTCAGTCGATATAGCAACAAGAGCCATAATTCCATCAGACTCATCAATGGAATTCTCTGCCTTCTCAAAACTTTCATTACCAACTTTCCTTTCCGTGAGTCTCTTTCGCTTTTTGGCTATGCCAGACTCTTTGGTTTTCATTTTTACAGGTTTCCGATCATCCAGAATTCTGATACCTGCTTCTGAAAGATCTTTAATGAATTCTACGGTTGTTAGTCCTCCGAGATAATTTTCATCTATGATGTAACTCTCAACATTCTGTCTTGAATCTTCACCCTGAACTTCGCCTATCAGTTGAGAATTTATTGATAAATTTCTATCAAAATCGCGAACGTAGACTTGAGTCGACTTATCGCAAAGATCGAGATCAGTTTCTAAGTTGAGAGAAGACACCTGCTGCAGTCGAACGCATTCATTCGGATCGTTAACGACATTTAGAGACGAAACTGAGAGAGCGCTTGTAGAAGGAAGAATTTCACCTGCGACCATCATGTCTGGGGCCAGTTCAAGCGGATCTAGGGGATCATATTGTAATCCTGGTATTCTGAATTCGTCACTGGTGCAGGTGTCGAGCAATTTTTCATTTTGGAGTTCATGAAGGATCGGATCGTAGGCGAGATTCAGTTTCTTGTCGGATAAATCGATATCGATGGCAAGATCGGAATCTTTTACCAGAAAAGTATGCTGGAGTTCGTTGCCCAAATAATTAGGAACACTGCCTTCGGGTTTCATGGACTCAAGGTCCATGCTTGAGACAGAATCTGTGCGAACCTTCAGCCATTGATCAATGTTGGCCACTGTTTCTGCATCTGCGGTTTTTTGGGTTGAATGTGTACTTTGTGTACCAGTACTGTCGTCATTCATCTGCAAAATATGTGTAAATAACTAAATAATTAAAAATATAATTTAAAATTTTTTAAATAAAAATAAAATAAAATATGTTTAGTTAATTCTAGTTTTGACTAGAAATTTAAAAACAAACAAGTTTTTTCAACAAAATAGTTTAATTTTCAGCCAAAAAGGTGAAGTAAATAAATTGATGAATCTGCAAAAAAATGAATTTTTAACAACATAGTTCAACTTTTAACCAAAAAGGGTCATTTTCAACCAAAAATACTCATTTTCTACAAAAAAAAAATGAATTTTGAACAAAATAGTTTAATTTTGAAGCAAAGAGATGAATTTTTAACTAAAATGATAAATTATCAACCAAAAAGTTGCATTCTTATCCAAAACGAGGAAATTGTAACCATGAAGATTACTTTTCTACCGAAAAAAACGAATTTTCAACGAAATAGTTAAATTTCCAACTTAATAGTTAATAGTTTAAGTTTTCAACTTAAATTCAGTAAACTGTCTACCAAAAATGGAATAGTTAAATTATCAGAGAAAAAAATTAAATTTTTTAACAAAAAAAAGAAGAATTTTCAAACAAAATAGTTAAATTTTTCATCATAGAGGTGAACCTTAAAAAAAATAATTTTTAACAAAGTAGTTCAAATGTTGAATTATCAACCAAAAAGTTGCATTCTTATCCAAAAAGAGGAAATTTTAACCATGAAGATTACTTTTCTACAAAAAAAAAACGAATTTTCAACGAAATAGTTAAATTTTCAACCGAAGAGTAGAATTTTAAACATAATAATTAAACTTTCAAAACGGATTTTTTACAAAATAGTTTGATTTTTCAACTTATATTCGGTAAACTGTCTACGAAAAATGGAATAGTTAAATTATCAGAAAAAAAAGAATTTAAAAAAAAAAAAAAGAATTTTCAACAAAATAGTTAAATTTTTCATCATTTCAACCAAGTAGGGGAATTTTCAACGAAAAATATGCTTTTTTAACCAAAAAAGATTAATTTTCGACAAAAAAAGATTAATTTTCCACCAAATAAAATCAACAAAATACATTAATTTTCTACGAAATAGTTGAATTTTCAAATTATATTGCGAGTTATATTGGATACATTTTGAACAGAAAAAGGAATAGTTAATTTATCAGAAAAAAATTCATTTTTAATAAAAAAGCAACGTTTTTTCAACAAAATAGTTCATTTTTCACCCAAAAAGGTGAAGTAAATAAAATGATGAATCTGCAAAAAAATGAATTTTTAAGAACCTAGTTCAACTTTTAACCAGAAGGGTCATTTTCAACCAAGAATACTCATTTTCGACTGAACAGTTGAATTTTCAACACGCAAATTTTAATTTTCTACACAAAAAAAAACGAATTTTCAACAAATAGTTTAATTTTCAAGCAAAGAGATGAATTTTGAATTAAAATGATGAATAATCAACCAAAAATTTGCATTCTTATCCAAAAAGAGGAAGAATTTTAAAAATAATAATTAAATTTTCAAAACGAATTTTTTACAAAATAGTTTCATTTTTCAACTTATATTCGGTAAACTGTCTACGAAAAATGGAATAGTTAAAATATCACAGAAAAAAATTAAACTTTTTAACAAAAAAAAAGAAGAATTGTCAACAAAATAGTAAAATTTTTCACCATAGAGGTGAATCTTAAAAAAAAATAATCTTTAACAAAGTAGTTGAACGTTCAACCAAGTAGTGGAATTTTCAACGAAAAAGATGCTTTTTTAACCAAAAAATATTAATTTTCGACAAAAAAGATGAATTTTTCACCAAGAAGATTAATGTTCTGCAAAAAACATTTAAACATTCAAACAATTTAAACAACGAATTTTCAACAAAATAGTTTAATTTTCAAGCAAAGAGTTGAATTTTGAACTAAAATAATGAATTATCAACCAAAAAGTTGCATTCTTATCCAAAAAGAGGAAATTTTAACCATGAAGATTACTTTTCTACTAAAAAAACGAATTTTCAACGAAATAATTAAATTTTCAACCGGAGAGTAAAATTTTAAACATAATAATTAAATTTTCAAAGTGAATTTTTTACAAAATAGTTTTATTTTTCAACTTATATTTGGTAATATGTCTACGAAAAATGATATACATAGTTAAATTATCAGAAGAAAAAAATAAATTTTTTAACAAAAAAAAGAACTTTCGACAAGTTAAAGTTTTCACCACAGAGGTGAACCTTAAAAAAAATCTTTAACAAATTAGTTCTACTTTCAACAAATAGTGGAATTTTTAACGAAAAAGATGCTTTTATAACCAAAAAATACTAATTTTCGACAAAAAAGATGAATTTTTCACCAAGAAGATTAATGTTCTGCAAAAAAAAAACGAATTTTCAACAAAACTAGAGGCTCATACGCGCGCTCCGCGCGCGAACAATTTATTTACATGTAATTATTTTATTTGGAAATGAAGTTCAATAAAATACCATTACATTAATTTTTACTTCAATAATTTTGATTTGTACACGGCTTCGCATGGATACCTTCTCACGATGCAGAATAAATAATTGTTCAACTCTAAACTTTTTCATGCAACTTCGGAAAAAAACCTATAAAATGTCGGCGCGTACAAATTTTCACAGAAATACACAGTAAATGATCTCGACTCGAGAAGATGTCAAGCCATTTCGAGCGTGCATAGCACTCAGATGGATCACCATCTGCGACGTATACGACCGAGTTGTGTATTCGCTGCGTTTTAACCTCAGTTTCAATTAATGTCGAGCAGGAGGTTTGACGGCAGGGTTTCTTCGATAAATTGCCAAACTCTTAATTTGTTCATGAAAATATTTTAAATAATTAATAAATCTTGGAAATTTGAAGAGCATAATAGAAAGAAGTCATCGGAACGATATTCTTAGTTAATTCTGTAAAAAATTCACCCTATTCGTTGAAAAATAGCCAAATTCTTATTTTTTCATCAAATTTGTTTAAATAATTAATAATTCTTGTAAATTTACAAAACAACATAGAAAAGAGCATCGGAAAGACAATCTTAGTTGACTCCGGAAACAAATCTTGTCTATTCCTTGACAAATGCCCAAACTCTGAATATGCTTATGAACATTGTTTAAATAATTAATAATTATTGTTAATGTGCAAAGTATCGTAGAAAATAGTTATTGAAAATACATTCTTCATCCATTCTGGAAACAAATTGGGCCTATTCTTTCAGAAATAGCCAAACTCTTAATTTTTTAATTAAAATTGTTTAAATAATTAATAAATCTTGTAAATTTGCAAAACAATACAGAAAAGAAGCATCTGAAATATATTCTTATTTAATTCTGTTAAAATTGAGCCTGCTCCTTGAAAACAGCCAAACTCTGAATATGTTTATACAAATTGTTTGAATAAATAGTAATTATTGTAAATTTGCAAAGTACCGTAGAAAAGAGTTATTGAAAATACATTCTTGGTGATCCCGTAAACAAAGTGAGCCCATTCATTGAAAAATGGCTGAACTCTTAATTTGTTGAAATATTTAATAATTATTGTAAATTTGCAAAGCATCATAGAAAAAGTCATCGGAAAGATATTCTTCGTTAATTCTGCAAAAAAATTGAGCCTATTCGTTGAAAAATAGCGAAATTCTGAATTTTGTATGAAAATTGTTTAAATTGTTAAAAATTATTGTAAATTTACAAAGCAACATAGAAAAGAGTCATCGGAAAGATATTCTTAGTTGACCCCGTAAACAAATTGTGCCTATTCTTTGAAAAATAGCCAAAATCTGAATATGTTTATGAAAATTGTCGAAATAATTATTGTATATTTGCAAAGTATCGTAGAAAATGGTTATTCGATTCAAATTCTTTCTTGATACCCTGAACTAATTTATCCTATTCGTTGAGAAAAGGCCAAGCTCACAATTTGTTTATGAAAATTGTTTAAGTAATTAATAATTCTTGGAAATTTGCAAAGCATCATACAAAAAAGTCATCGGAAAGACTTTGCATAGCATTATAGAAAAAAAGTAATCAGAAAGATATTCTTGGTTAATTCTATAAAAAAAATTAGCCTATTCGTTGAAAATAGCAAAAATCTGAATTTGTAAAGAAACATAGAAAAAGAGTCTTCGGAAAGACATACTTAATGGACTCCGTAAACAAATTGTGCCTATTCCTTGAAAAATAGCTAAACTCTGGATATTTTGATAAACATATTTAAATAATTAATAATTATTGTAAATTTTCAAAGTACTGAATATAAATAGGAAAGAGTTATCCGAAAAACGTTTGTTGAAAAATGGTCAAACTCTTAATTTGTTTATCAACATTGTTTAAATGATAATTCTTATCTAATTTTTAAAAAAATTGAGCCTATTCGTTGAAAAATAGCCAAACTCTAAATTTTGTAACCGAAATTGTTAAAATAATTAATCATTGTTGTAAATTTACAAAACATAGTAAAGAGTTATCGGAAAGTCAAAATCTCAGTTGACTCCGTAAACAAATTGTTCTGAATGTGTCTATGACAATTGTTTCAATAATTGATAATTATTATAAATCAATAGCCAAACTCTTGATTTGTTTATCAAAATTGTTTAAATAATGATTCATTCTTTGAAATTTGCAGAGCATTATAGCAAAACGTCACTGGAAAGATATTCTTACTTAATTCTATTAAAAATGGAGCCTATTCGTTACAAAATAACCAAAATCTCATTTTTTTAATTGAAATTGTTTAAATTATTAATAATTATTGTGAATTTACGAAGCGACATAGAAAAGTGTCATCAGAAATACATTCGTAGTTACTTTGTAAACAAAGTGTACCTATTTCTTGAAAAATAGCCAAAATCTGAATATGTTTATGAAAATTGTTAAAATAATTAATAATTATTATATATTTGCAAAGTATCATGGGAAAGAGTTATTTGAAATACATTCTTTCTTAATACCCTAAACTAAAGTATCCCATTCGTTGAAAAAATGCCAAGGTCTCAATTTTTTTATGAAAATTATTTAAAACATTAAATATTCTTAGTTAATTCTGTAAAAAAAATTAGCCTATTTGTTGAAAAATACCCAAAACTCTATTCGTGGAAAAATGACCAAACTATGAATTTGTTTATGAAAATTGTTTAAATAATTAATAATTCTTGGGAATATATCAAGCATAGAAAAAAGTCACCGGAAAGATATTCTTAGTTGACTACATTTTCTTTAAAGATAAATAAGCCAAGGGTAAACCCCTTTTTAAAATTTTCTAAACTTCTATAAATTCCAAAAATAATTCAAATTTTAATGTTTTCTCATAAAAATATGACAGATGAATTCATACTTTCAATTGTTTAAGATTGCAATAATAGTTAAAATTGGAAGGAAGCTATATTCTTTGAAAATGTAACTGAAAGTTAAATAAAATAAAATTATAAACGTTCATAATTTTTTATTGTTAGTTAAAATTATAACGATGTAATCGTCTTTGAAAATATAAATGAAAGTAAAATAAAAGAAATTTATAAATGTTCATAATTTGTATTGTTTATTATTCTAAAGACATTCTTAGTTGATTCCGTGAACAAATTAAGCCTATTCCTTGAAAAATAGAGAACTCTGAATTTCCTCACAAAAATTGTTTAAAATTTGAATTTGCAAAGCAACATATAAAAGAGTAATCGCAAAGATATTCTTAGATAATTTTTTTAACAAATTGAGCATATTTGTTGAAAAATAGACAAACTATGAAGTTGTTTATAAAAGTTTCATATCAAACAGTCACCGCAAAAGCATTCTTAGTTTATTCCGTTAAAAGAAGGTAAGCCTGTTCGTTGATAAATAACCAAACTTTGAATTTTTTTTTAATTGCCAAAAAAAACTTGATGCACTAAACTAATTGATCCTATTCGTTGAAAAATGGCCAAGTTCTTGATTTCTTCATGAAGATTGTTTAAATAATTAATAATTCTTAGAAATTTACAAAGCATCATATAAAAAAAGTCATCGGAATGATATTCGTAGTTAATTCTGTAAAAAATGTAGCCTATTCGTTAAAACATAGAAAAATTATAAATTTTCAATGAAAATGGTTTAAAACATTATTAATTGTTGCAAATTTACAAAGCAACATCGAAAAGAGTCATCAGAAAGACTTTCAATGTCATCATAGAAAAAAGTAATCGGAAAGATATTCTTATGGTTAATTCTATAAAAAAATTTAGCCTATTCGTTGAAAATAGCCAAAATCTGAATTTGTAAAGAAACATAGAAAAAGAGTCTTCTGAAAGACATACTTTTTGACTCCGTAAACAAATTGTGCCTATTCCTTGAAAAATAGCTAAACTCTGGATATTTTGATAAACATGTTTAAATGTATACCATTAAGCCATTTCCCTTTCGGGGTAGGCGTGACACTACCCGATTCGGGTAGTGTTTCTAGGTTGATAACTTGTAGTAAATAACTACAAGTGTGGGCTCACCACACCCACGATGTGCCAACAGCACTCAGTTTTCTCGAATGGTCACCCATCCAAGTGCTAACCGCGCCCAACGCTGCTTAACTTCAGTGATCTGACGAGAACTGGTTTTTTCAGAGTGGTATGGCTGTATATAATTAATAATTATTGTAAATTTTCAAAGTACTGAATATAAATAGGAAAGAGTTATCCGAAAAACGTTTGTTATTGATTCCGTAAACAAATTGAGCCTACTCGTTGAAAAATGGTCAAACTCTTAATTTGTTTATCAACATTGTTTAAATAATAATTAATTCTTTGAAATTTGCAGAGCATTATATAAAAAAAAGTCATCGGAAAGATATTCTGACCTAATTCTGTAAACAGTTGAGCCTATTCGTTTAAAAATAGCCAAACTGTTAATTTCTTAATCGAAATTGTATAAATAATTAATAATTCTTGTAAATTTATAAAGCAAAATAGAAAAGAGTAATCAGAAAGATATTCTTAGTTAATTCTGTGAAAAAATGTAGCCTATTCGTTGACAAATAGCTGAAATCTGAATTTGTTTATGAATATTGTTCAAATAATTATTAATTATTGTATATTTGCAAAGTATCGCAGAAAATAGTTATTGGAAATACATTCTTTGTTGATTCTGGAAACAAATTGGGCCTATTATTTCAGAAATAGTCAAACTCTTAATTTTTTGATAAAAATTGTTCAAATAATTAATAAATCTTGTAAATTTGAGGAACAATATAGAAAAAAGTCATCTGAAATATATTCTTATTTAATTCTGTTAAAATTAAGCCTACTCCTTGAAAAAAAGCCAAACTCTGAATATGTTCATAAAAATTGTTTGATTAATAATAATTATTGTAGATTTGCGAAGTACCGTATAAAAGAGTTATTGGAAATACATTCTTGGTGATCCCGTAAATAAACTGAGCCCATTCATTTAAAAATGGCCGAACTCTTAATTTGTTGAAATAATTAATAATTATTGTAAATTTGCAAAGCATGATAGAAAAAGTCATCAGAAAGATATTCTTAGTTAATTCTGCAAAAAGTTGAGCCTATTCGTTGAAAAACAGCCAAACTCTGAATATGTTTATGAAAATTGATGAAATAATTAATAATTATTGTATATTTGAAAAGTATCGTAGAAAGTAGTTATTCGAATTACATTCTTTCTTCATACCCTGAACTAATTTATCCTATTCGTTGAAAAAAGACCAAGCTCATAATTTGTTTATGAAAATTGTTTAAATAATTTATAATTCTTGGAAATTGGCAACGCATCATACAAAAACGTCATCGGAATGATATTCTTAGTTAATTCTGTAAACAAATGCAGCCTATTTGTTAAAAAATAGCCAAACTCTTACTTTTTAATGAAAATTGTTTGAATTATTATTAGTTCTTGTAAATTTACACAGCAACATAGAAAAGAGTCACTGGAAATACTTTTCATAGCATTATAGAAAAAAAGTAATCGGAAAGATATTCTTGGTTAATTCTATAAAAAAATTTAGCCTATTCGTTGAAAATAGCCAAAATATGAATTTGTGAAGCAACCTAGAAAAAAAGTCTTCGGAAAGACATACTTTTTGACTCCGTGAACAAATTGTGCCTATTCCTCGAAGAATAGCTAAATTCTGGATATGTTGATAAACATGTTTAAATAATTAATAATTACTGTAAATTTTCAAATTATCATACATAGGAAAGAGGTATTTGAAAATGTTTTTTATTGATTCCGTAAAAAAATTGAGCCTACTCGTTGAAAAATTGTCAAACTATTAATTGTTTATCAACATTGTTTAAATAATAATTAATTCTTTGAAATTTGTAGAGCATTATAGAAAAATGTCACCGGAAAGATATTCTTATCTAATTCTGTAAAAAATTGAGCCTATTCGTTGAAAAATAGCTAAACTCTAAATTTTTTAATCTAAATTGTTTAAATAATTATTAATTCTTGTAAATTTACAAAAAATAGTAAAGAGTCATCGGAAAGACAATCTTAGTTGACTCCGCAAACAAATTGTTCTGAATGTGCTTATGAAAATTGTTTAAATAATTAATAATTATTGTAAATTTTCAAAGTATCGTAAATAGGAAAGAGTTATTTGAAAAACATGCTTTATTGATTCCGTAAACAAATTGAGCCTATTTTTTAAAAAATAGCCAAACTCTTGATTTGTTTATCAAAATTGTTTAAATAATGATTTATTCTTTGAAATTTGCAGAGCATTATAGCGAAAAGTCACTGGAAAGATATTCTTACTTAATTCTATAAAAAATAAAGCCTATTCGTTAAAAAATAGCCAAAATCTCAGTTTTTTAGTTGAAGTTGTTTAAATAATTGAAAATTATTGTAAATTTCCAAAGCAAGACAGATAACAATCATCGGAAAGATATTCTTAGTTGAATTCGTAAACAAATTGAGCCTATTCGTTGGAAAACAGCCAAACTCTGAATATCTTTATGAAAATTGTTGAAATAAATAACAATTATTGTAAATTTGCAAAGTAACATAGGAAAGACTTATTTTTAATACATTCTTTTTGGTTCTGTAAGAAAATTGAGCCAATTCGTTAAAAATAATTATATTAAAAATAATAATTCTTGTAAATTTACAAAGCCGCATTCCTTGAAAAATAGACATATTCTGAATATGTTTATGAAAATTGTTAAAATAATGATTAATTATTCTATATTTGCAAAGTATCGTAGAAAAGATTTATTGGGAATACATTCTT
>CAKNYM010045809.1:18675-37705 GCA_932195095.1 Andricus curvator | reverse complement strand
TCTTACCTGAGGAAATATTCAGCCGTCCCGGGACTTTTTGGACACCCTGTGTACAAAAATTCATATAATCTCTTTTAGTTTACTGAAAACAATGAAAACGTGTATGGCTGTATTTTATTATTTTCCTGAACGATTTCATAAAATCAAAATTTTGTATTTTATATTATATTTAAGTGAAATACTTGATATTATTTGAGTACATTTGAACAGAGATGCTTTTGTTTGATTATTCCTGTTTTTTTTCTAATTGGTTCGTTTTATAATTTAAATGCTGAAAAAAGCACATAAATGTAACAAGAAAATAATAATTTTTAACTGATAATATATGAAATTGTTTGGGATAAATTTCAAATATTTGAAATTATACAATAAAATAAAATTAATAATTAGAAACCAATATTTTTTAAATCAATGTTTCATTGAATAATGAAAAAGACCTTAAACTTCTTGACTTCTGATAATAGTTTTAATGAAAATAATTAAATCAATTGTTAGAATCTATTATAATTACAATTTTTGAATTTCAAGTATGAGTAGAATCTTTAACCTACTTAGTTTATTATATAAAACAGTACAAAATTTTATGTCTTTCTTAAAAGTGAAGAATTTTATATTTAGTTTAGAGCAATGAAAATTTGACAGATTCCCTAAATTCCTGAAATTTTCTGGAATCTCTGAAATCCTTGAATATTTTTAATTTCCTGATTTGTTGTAATGTTCTGAATTCCCGAAATGCTTTCAATTCTTCGAATTCCTTTAATTATCTGATTGCTCTAAAATCTATGAAATTCTCTGAATTCCCTGAAATCTTCGAATATCCTGAATTCCTTAAATATTCGGAATTCTCTGAATCGCTTGAATTCTCCGAAATTTTTTGAATTCTCTGAATCTCCTGCATTCCTTGAATCTTCTAAATTCCGAGCTTAATTCCTTAAATTCCCTTAATGCTATTCAATTTATGAATTGATCTGAATTTCCTAAATGTTGTGAAATCCTTGAAATTCTCTAAATTTCCTGAAATCTTTCAATTCCGTGAATATTCTGAATTCCTTGAATTCTTGAAATTCTCTGTATTCAATGACTTCCCTGAAATTCCGCGCAGTTTTTCGCCATTGTGTAATACTGGGCCCGCCCCCCCCCCCCCCCCCTTGAAGTGTTATGTAATTTATAGATAAGACCTTACTTAAATATCCTAAATTCTTTGGATGTTCTGAATTCCTGAAATCCTTTGAATACGAAGTTCAGAATATTGAAGGAATTCAGGGGATTCAAAGCATTAAAGGAATTCCATAAATTCATTAAATTGAATTAATTAAAAAAGTTACAGAATTCGGCTAATACAAGAAATTCAAAATAATTTCCCTGAATTTCTTGAATACTCTGAATTTCTTAAATTATCTAAATCACCTGAACACCTGACATTCCTAGAATTTTCCGTATTAGCTGCATTCTTTGAACTTTTTCAAGTCCTTCAATTTCATGACTGTATTGAATTCCTTTAATGCTCTGGAATCCCTGAAATTCTATCAATTCCCTGAATTCCTTCAATATTCTGAATTTCGTGAATTCTCTACATTTTCTAAATGCTCTGAAATCACTGAAAATCTTTGAATTTCCTCAAATTCTGGTTTTTTCTTGAATATTCTGAATTCCCTGAATTTCGTACATTCCTTGAATATTCTGAATTTCATCAATTCCTTGAATTCTCTAAATCTGTGAAAATCTCAATTTCTTGAATTTTCAAAAACCCTTGATTTTTCTGAATTCCCTTAAATCCTTGCATACTCTGATTTTTTTTTAATTCTTTGAATGTTCTGAATTTCTAAAATTCTTTGAATTCTCTGCATTTGTTGAATGGCCTAAATGATCGAAAATCCCTGAAATTCTCTGAATTTCTCAATATCCTGAAATATTTAACTTCTCTGAATTCCTCGAATTCCTGGAATATTCGGAATTTCCTGAATTCTTCAAATATTATGAATTTCTGAAATTTCTCGAATATTCTGAATTCTGCTAATCTGCTAATCAACACACTTCATTGCCTACCTGTCCCATGACCATACATTTTACGGTTTACAGATTTGGACAACTAGGAGACTGCCAATAACGCACCGTTTCAAGAAAAAACAAAAAACAATTTATACAAGAAAAGGCATTCGTATTGGCTGGCTTCTACTCCGCACTTCGCTAATATGCACCATGGGATAGATCGGTTTCGAGATATGCAGATTACAAATTAGCGGACAAGAAAAATTTTTCTTGTGCTATTCATTAGGAAAAGGAATCAAGAAAAAGAAAGAAGGAAAAGTTTATGTCCTTAATTTCAAAGAAATGAGATCAACTATATCCAAGCTTTCGTATTAAAGATAGAAATAATTTTCTAAAAGCAATGTAAAAAATATATAACCTCTACGCCGATGTTTGATTGTAAAAAAAAACTTTAAAAAAATCATTTTCTTATGATAGTCTCTTTTCAGCGGGGGGGGGGGGGGGGTTAATAATTACTATTCAGGACTTGAATTTTCATACAGATGAAATATTAATCACCTATATCAGCAAGTCTCCGGAGAAGAAGGTCAATAAAATAAAAAGAAACTTAATCTTTTAACCCTCAAACGGCACACTAGTGCGAATTCGCACCAGCAAAAATTTCAAAGGGCTGATATTCTTTCTAGAACTATTTTCAAGATCTTTCTCCACTACGTTAAATATGTCCATACACCCATAAATACACGACGCGTAAACAAATATTCATCCGCCTGCGATCAGCCGAGTAAGTCACTGTAAAAGTTTTAAGTGGTGCAAATTCGCACTAGTGTGCCGTTAGAAGGTGCCAAGTCGTGTTTTATGAAAAATTGTAAAACGGTGTTTCTGTGCCTAAAACAAGATCTTTCATAAAAAGGTAAGTTAATTTGTTCATAACTATGACTATAAATAAAAATAAATATTATAAACAATAATAAATAACATTTCATATGCCAGAAAAAATGTTGCATGCAAAGCACAAATTTTACAATTACTCACTAATTTTAGACTCTAAATTGATATGATAATATTTTTTCAACAATCTTTTTTTTATAATAAGAATGGCTGAGTAAGGACGTCGTTACAATTTGCGAACTTCTAGGACTGTTCTACAGGCATTAGCAGAGGAGTCTGAAGACGATGTGCGTCGATCACAGAGCTTCTGTCTGCGTTGACTGCATTGGTTTTAATGAATAAATGTTCAATGATGTTTGTCATTAGAGTAATATTTTCACAATAAAATAATGTTATTTTTGTCTAAAACATAGGTAATAAAACTTTGTTCTTTTCTCTAAATATTCTATGTACTTTTACTTTTTCCTAATGCACCCTCACATCATACATCACCGCCCTGACACAGTTCACTGATCAATCTTTTTACCAAACAGCCACATGCTTCACGAAGTGATTATAAAATGAATATTTTCAAAATTTGACATGTAAAACACTATTTTTGCAATAATATGCTTGTATACTACAAAAATAACAATGTGTGCTGTCCTGCACTCGTGATATACTTCGTACGAAAATACCGAAAATCTGACACATCGGGAAAAATACTTAATATAATTTTATCGGATTGGCATATTTTTTTTATGAAAGAACATCTATTTAAATAAAGAATCGCGTTAGTTTCGTTTCAATACCTTTAATTTTGAAAAAATTATGTTTTTTTGTGGAAAATGTCTATTTTTCAAGAACACCTTTTTTTAATAACAATTTTGTTAGAAGTTGATATAATTTTCGATGAATTTAAGCTGGTCCAGCGGATTGGGCGAAAAATTTTACCCCAAAATCATATATTTATACGCATATTTTGAACTTTATTTTCATCTTAAAATATTCAGCTGAAATCACAAAATCCCAATTCGCACTAGTGTGCCGTTTACGTATGCTGGGTTGGAGTGTGCCGTTTGAAGGTGTTCGCACAAGAAAATCCTTTGCAGTGCGCTGGAGACGTCTCACGGACGTGCCGTCCGCGCACAAACTCATAACGCCAACCAATCGCGTGCAACCTGTCGTGCTGCTGCCTTCCGAGCGGTGACGCACTCAAGTACCTCGCTACTTAAACTAGTTCGCAACGCACTTCAGTGAGTGCTGCCACGGACCGTAGCAGCACGGCAGGTTGCACGTGATTGGTTGGCGTCATGTGTTCGTGCGCGGACGGCACGTTCGTGAGACTTTACCAGCCCACTGCAACGGATTTTCTTGTGCGAACACCTTGAGGGTTAAATCATAAACTAAAGGTCAAAATTGAAGAAAGAAATTAATCAACTATTTGTCACAAAAATGCTCGCATGCAAAGTAATGACTCTCTACAAAAATGTGTGAAAAAACATTTTAATCCAGTTAAAACAGTAATGAAATTTGACAAAAATTAAAATAACTATCTAATTAAGAAGCGAATCAATAATGTACAAACAGTATTTCAACAACTTTCTTCTCATACGTTAATTTGGTCATCATATGCAACTCATAAGCTGACTATACCCTACTAGGTGCATCCTAATGAACACTATTAGTACTTCTCAACGAGATGAACACGGTTCTCCTCCTCGTCCTTAGCGAAGTTCTTATTCCTGAAATTATGTAACAAAAAAAACTTCATAACTAAAATAAAAAATTGGAGAAAAATATTGATTACATCAGTTTATTTATTTTATCTGTTCAAAATCAATAATTATATTGACAACAGAAGCGAACAGTTTCTAAAAAAAAATTTTTTTCATTCGAAAAGATTATACAATATTATTGTAGGATAACTACATATATTTTAACCTGCATATCGAAAAAATAAGCCGAACTTCTTCACAATTTTTTGGAAAACATTGCGTCAATAAATTTAGGACATAAACTTTGGAATCGTTCACGAAATTATTTTATCTTTGTATATTCTTGCAAAAACTGCAAGTTTTTTTTTGTTGGTTAGCTTACCCATTACAGCTTTAAAATATGTTTATAACACCTCACATTTAGTTTCTTTGCACAAATTATCTACAACAACATAGTAATATTCTACTTTATTATATCAGTACTTACCCCAGACTGATTCCCGTCGTTATTACTCATTTTGAAAAATATTTTAACCACCAATTTCCTTTTTCACTTATCACTTTTCAAATATTTGAAATCATCACGAGCGCAGGCGCTGAACTATTCCCTAGACGCTGCACAGCTTGAACTTGTCCCTTTCGGAACACTTTTCAGCAAATTTCCTGCAATCATCTGATTGGTCGAAAAACCTACTCCGCAAATCTGCTACTCTGCTAATATGTATGTATCCATGGGACTGCGCCCAGAATTTGTAAAAAAAAAATCTGCCCGCTTCGCGGGCATATTCTCATCGCGCGCTTTGCGCGCGGCTCGCTTCGCTCGCAAGTTTCAGCGCGCCTAGGGCGCGCACCTGTTGGATCTCGCGCTTCGCGCTCGATTAGGTATTCATCTCGCGCTTCGCGCTCGATAATGCATTCACCTCGCGCTGCGCGCTCGGACACATTTGTCGTCTAGGTTTCCACACTTCGTGTGCTCGCTATTGCGCGCTTCGCAGGCTAATACTCTCTTAGTAAGCTTCATCGTTATGACCTGGTTTTGGTTTAATTATGTCAGTTTTACATAAAAATAAGAACTAATTTACTTAAGGTTCTATCGACCTTAAGGAACACATTCTCATCACGACACTCGCGCTTCGCACTCGATATTTGGTATGATCATCATGTGAACCTCGCGCTTCACGCTCGTTTCTGTTCATCGTATAATAGAAACCCAAAAGTTTGAGCGCGCTTGCTGCGCGCAATTTGGTCGTCGCGCTTAGCAACGACCACATGTTATGTTCAATGTTCTTCAGATAAAAATGACTAACGTAGTATTTGATTTTAAATGAAGAAGGTAATTCCTTTACTTCAGCGTATATTTCCGTATCTTTATAATAAATCCTACAATCAGAAAGATTTTTTTCCAACTATTCCACCGAGCAAGTCACGCCTACCCCGAAAGGGAAATGGCTTATAATGGTATAATAATCAGAAAAGGGGAGAAAAAAAGTATTTAAGTCGTTTTTGGAACATATATCTTGCTTTTTCATTCATAATCAAACCGACCCCTTGACTACCATGTGATTCCCTATCTACTCCTGACCATATTTCAAAACCTCAATCAAAGTTTCAGTCCATTCCGAGGTTACTTTATTGTTTGTATTATTCATGTTTAGATTGTACACCCAACTATCACCTTTATGCGCGAAATTTGTTTTGCGAGTCGAAATCATGCCCAAGTTCAGTAGTGATTCGTCGTATAGTGGAGAGTCCAGTTCTTACGTCAGTCCCACCAAAACTTCTGTTACGGGGGGAGGGGGGGCAAGGACAAGGAATGTAAACCGAGAGAGTCGCAATTAGTTGATGTTTTATACTGAGAAGGTCACCAGCCTTCAGCAGCGTTGTATTAGATAGGAGTTCATATGTTTCCATCTGTGCATTCCCGGCCCACCTCTAAACGAGGAACCAATAACTCTTTTTTTTTTTTTGTTAAATATATATATATATTCATTTCGTCTATTTGGAACATAGTTCTTGAAATATAAATGTAATAGTCGAATTTTTTCACAGAAATTATTTTAGTAAACAAAGATCAAAACGCATTCTGAAATAAAAGTCAGATTTTCAGTCTGAATAAATTGTTTGAATTATTATTATATTTTATTATTTCAATCGTTAGAAATAGTATTCAGAACAAAAAAACAATGAAATATTGTGAAAAAACACACCCGAGATGAAAAATAAAGTAAATAAGCAGAGTTTTGATGAGAATGTGCCCGCTTATCGGGCCGATTTTTTCACTGTTAATGTTATTTTTTACGAATAAAACAAAAACTACACATCCTATCAAAAAGTGACCCATGAGAAATTTGTAGATCTTTTTTGAATGCACAATTTCAGTCCAGTCATGATTTGTCGTATCTTGCATAGTTTGACCGTAAAATTGATTTTTCATTATTTCTTGTGCAATAAAAATGTGAATTTCCAATTTTTCAAGAAAATTCAAAAAGTCGTCATGATAGTCTTGCAGTATCGTGCGTTGTTTGGCCGAAAATGTTACTTTTCTTTTTTTTTGGGGGGATTTTGAAAATGCTGTAACTCGGACAATTTTCTTTTTATCAAAAAAAGTCGTGAGGATAAATTGTTTTTATTTTCAATTAATATAAGCAGCCTCACATATAATTTTAAAATTTAGAAAAAAATGGTCTAAAAAATTTTGAAAATGCTCTAACTTTTTGAATTTTCATCCAAAATGGCTGGTTAACGAACTCGATCTTTTTTTTTGCCCCCTGAAACTGTGTGCCAAAGCACAATCCAATCCGATTAGTCTTTCAAAAGTTATCCGATATACAGACGACGACGACGACGACGACGACAACGACAACGACAGACAGACAGACACCGACGTAAAAACCATTTTTTCTGACTCAGGGGGCCTCAAAACGTCGACATTTGATGGAATCCGCGAAATTCATTTTTCACATAAAACCAATACTTTCTCATTATGATGAGAATGTAAAAATTAAGAAAAATGCCAATAATTTCAAAAGAAATTTCGAAGGTTTAGAAGTGTTTAAAAAGTTCCTTAATTTTTAAGATAACCAAACAAGAGAATAAAAAAATTTCCTTAAGATTCCTGAGAAAATTAAAAATGATCTTTTATTTAAAAAGATTTCAAAACATTTCAAATGATTTCCTAGATTTTTGAAAAAACTGAAAATATTTACAAGCAAAATTTGTTAAAAATTGTAGAAAAAATTTGGATAATTTTAAAAGGAATGTCGAAGGTTTAGAAATTTCGAAAAAATGACAGAAAACAAAAATAAGAGAAACTGCAGTTTTTTAAAAAATTCAAAATAAAAAGTTAATGTTTTTTTTTCTAATTTTGAAAGGATTCAAGATTTTTAAAAAATGTTCTCAAAATTTAATTTTCAATGAAAATTTAAAAATATTTCAAGAAATTTCAAAAGTTTTCCTGTAATTTCAAAATTTCAGAATTAAAGCAGAATTTGTAAAAAAAAATTAAAGAAAAATGCCAATAATTTCAAAAGAAATTTCGAAGGTTTAGAAGTTTTTAAAAAGTTCCTTAAATGTTAAGATAATCAAACAAGAGAATTAAAAAAATGTCCTTAAGATTCCTGAGAATATTAGAAATCATCTTTTATTTAAAACATTTAATTTTTAAAGAAAGTATAAAAAGATTTCAAAACATTTCAAATGATTTCCCAGATTTCTGAAAAAAATGAAAATATTTACAAGCAAAATGTTGTTAAAAATTGTAGAAAAAATTCGAATAATTTAAAAAGGAATTTCGAAGGTTTAGAAATTTCGAAAAAATTGCAAAAAACAAAAAGAAGAGAAACTGCAGATTTTTAAAAAATTCAAAATAAAATGTTGATGTTTTTTTTTTATTTTCAAAGGTTTCAAGATTTTAAACAAATTTTCTTAAAATTTGATTTTTAATGAAAATTTAAAAACATTTCAAGAAATTTCAAGTGTTTTCCTAAAATTTCAGAATTAAAGCAGAATTTGTAAAAAAAAATGTAAGCAAAATGCCAATAATTTCAAAAGACATTTCGAAGGTTTAGAAGTTTTTAAAAAGTTTCTTAATTTTTAAGATAACTAAACAAGAGAATAAAACCATTTTCTTAAGATTCCTGAGAAAATTAAAAATTATTTTTGATTTACAAAATTTAATTTTTAAAGAAAGTTTAAAAAGATTTCAAAATATTTCAAATGATTTCTTAAAAATCTTAAAAATGTAAGAAGTTTTTAAAAACTTCTAAACCTTCGAAATTTCTGTTGAAATTATTTGACTTTTTCTTAAAATTCTGAAATTATAGGAAAACGGTTGAAACGTCTTGAAATGTTTTGAAATTTTCATTAAAAATTAAATTTTAAGAAAATTTGTTTAAAATCTTGAAACCTTTCAAAATTAAAAATGATTTTTTATTTAAAAAATTTAATTTTGAAAGAAAGTTTACAAAGATTTCAAAACATTTCAAATGATTTCCTAGATTTTTGAAAAAAATGAAAATATTTACAAGCAACATTTGTTAAAAATTGTAGAAAAAATTCGAATAATTTGAAAAGGAATTTCGAAGCTTTAGAAATTTCGACAGAATTACAGAAAAAAATAAATAAAAAAAACTGCAGATTTTTGAAAATTTCAAAATAAAATTTCTAAATTTTTTTTAAATTTGAAAGGTTTCAAGGTCTTAAAAAAATTGTCTTGAAATTTAATTTTAATGAAAATTTAAAAAAATTTCAAGACGTTTCAAACGTTTTCCTATAATTTCAGAATTAAAGCAGAATTTGTAAAAAAAAATTTAAGCAAAATGCCAATAATTTCAAAAGAAATTTCGAAGGTTTAGAAGTTTTTAAAAAGTTTCTTAATTTTTAAGATAACTAAACAAGAAAATAAAACCATTTCCTTAAGATTCCTGAGAAAATTAAAAATGATTTTTGATTTACAAAATTTAATTTTTAAAGAAAGTTTAAAAAGATTTCAAATGATTTCTCAGAATTTTGAAAAAACTGAAAATATTTACAAGCAAAATTTGTTAAAAATTGTAGAAAAAGTGCGAATAATTTCAAAAGGAATTTCGAAGGTTTAAAAATTTCGAAAAAATTACAAAAACAAAAACAAGAGAAACTGCAGATTTTTGAAAAATTCAAAATGAAATGTTGATGTTTTTTTCTAATTTTGAAAGGTTTAAAGATATTTAAAAAATTGTCTTAATATTTAACTTTTTATGAAAATTTAAAAACATTTCAAGAAATTTCAAATGTTTTCCTAAAATTTCAAAATTAAAGCAGAATTTGTAAAAAAAAAAATTAAGAAAAATGCCAATAATTTCAAAAGAAATTTCGAAGGTTTAGAAGTGTTTAAAAAGTACCTTAATTTTTAAGATAACCAAACAAGATAATAAAAAAATTTCCTTAAGATTCCTGAGAAAATTAAAAATGATCTTTTATTTTAAAAATTTAATTTTTAAAGAAAGTTTAAAAAGATTTCAAAACATCTCAAATGATTTCATAGATTTTTGAAAAAAATGAAAATATTTACAAGCAAAATTTGTTAAAAATTGTAGAAAAAATTCGAATAATTTCAAGAGGAATTTCGAAGGTTTAGAAATTTCGAAAAAATTACGTAAAACCAAAATAAGAGAAACTGCAGATTTTTGAAAAATTCAAAATAAAATGTTGATTTTTTTTATAACTTTGAAAGGTTTCAAGATTAAAAAAAAAATTTAATTTAATTTTTGATGAAAATTCAAAAATATCTCAAGAAATTTCAAAAGTTTTCCTAAAATTTCAGAACTAAAGCAGAATTTGTTAAAAATTTTAATAAAAAGTCAAATAATTTCAAAAGAAATTTCGAAGGTTCAGAAGTTTTTAAAAAGTTCTTAAATTTTTAAGATATCTAAACTAAATTTTGAAGCTTTTTAAGGATTTTGAAAGGTTTCAAGAGAATAAACAAATTTTCTTAAGATTCATGAGAAAATTAAAAATGATTTTTTATTTAAAAAAAATTAATTTTTAAAGAAAGTTTAAAAAGATTTCAAAACATTTCAAATGATTTCCTAGAATTTTGAAAAAACTGACAATATTTACAAGCAAAATTGGTTAAAAATTGTAGTAAAAATGCGAATAATTTCAAAAGGAATTTCGAAGGTTTAGAAATTTCGAAAAAATTATAAAAACAAAAATAAAAGAAAACGCAGATTTTTAAAAATTCAAAATAAATTTTTTTCTTCTAATTTTGAAAGGTTTCAAGATTTTAAACAAATTTTCTTAAAATTTAATTTTTAAGGAAAATTTTAAAACATGTCAAGAAATTTCAAAAGTTTTCCTAAAATTTCAGAATTAAGCAGAATTTGTTAAAAATGTTAAGAAAAAGTCAAATGATTTTAAAAGAAATTTCGAAGGTTTAGAAGTTTTTAAGAAGTTGTTAAATTTTTAAGATATCCAAACAAAATTTTGAAGCTTTTTAAGGATTTTGAAAGGTTTCCAGAGAATAAAAAAAAATTCTTAATATTCCTGAGAAAATTAAAAAAGATCTTTCATTTGAAAAATGTAATTTTTAAAGAAAATTTAAAAAGATTTCAAAGCATTTCACATGATTTCCTAAAATTTTGAAAATTTTTCTTTAAATATTTACAAGCAAAATTTGTTAAAAATTGTAGAAAAAATTTGAATCATTTCAAAGGACTTTCGAAGGTTTATCAGTTTTGGAAAGACTTAAACAAAATTTAAGAAAATTGTAAATTTTTGAAGAGATGAAAATAAAATTTTGAAACTTTTTAAGAATTTTTAAAAGTTTAAAAGATTTCTAAACCTTTCAAAAAATTTCCAAATATTTCAGAAATAAAACAGAATTTGTTACAGTTTTAAGAAAAATTCTAATCATCTCAAAAAGAATTTCGAAGATTTAGAAGTTTTGAAAAAATTTCAAACAAATTGAAAAAAAACTGTAGATTTTAGAAGATTTCAAAATAAAATTTTGAAGATTTTTAAGGATTTTGAAAGATTTCAGAATAGTAAAAAAAGTTTCTTTAGATTCCTCGGAAAATTTTAAATGACTTTTTATTTTCAAAATTTAATTTTTAAAGAAAATTAAAAAAAATTCTACAATTTTTCGAAAGATTTTCTCAAATTTCAGAATTAAAGCAGAATTTGTTAAAAATTTTAAGACGAACTCAAATAATTTCAAAAGAAATTTCGAAGCCTTAGAAGTTTTTGAAAATTTTTTAAATTTGTAAGATTTTCAAACAAAATTTTTGAACTTTTTAAGGATTTTTAAAGGTTTCAAGAGGATAACAAAATTTTCTAAAGATTCCTGAGAAAATTAATAATGATTTTTTATTTAAATAATTGAATTTTTAATGAAAATGTAAAAAGATTTCAAAACATTTCGAATGATTTCCTACAATGTTGAAAAAAAATTTTTAATATATACAAGCAAAATTTGTTAAAAAGTTTAGAAAAAATTCGAATCATTTCAAAAGGTTTAGAAGTTTTGGAAAGACTTAAAAAAATGTAAGAAAACTGTAGATATTTGAAGAGTTGAAAATAACATTTTTAAAGTTTTTAAGAATTTTGAAAGATTCAACGAGAATAAAAAAATTTTCTTAAGATTCCTGATAAAATTTAAAATGATTAATTTTTAATGAAAATTTGATTTTTAATGAAAATTGAAGAGGATTCCTGAACATTTCAGAAAATTCCCTAATATTTCAGAATTAAAACAGAATTTTTTACATTTTCAGAAAAAAAACTCTCATCAATTCAAAAGAAATTTCCAAGATTTAGAAGTTTTGTATAGATTTCAATTTTTTTAAACTGTAGATTTTTGAAGATTTTAAAATAAAAGTTTAAACTCTTTTAAGGATTTTGAAAGGTTTCAAGAGAATAAAAAAATTGTCTTAGGATTACTGGAAAAATTTTAAATGGTTTTTGTTTTTTAAAGAAGTTTAAAAATATATCAAAACATATCAAATATATATATATATATATATATATATATATATATATATACCATTAAACCATTTCCCTTTCAGGGTAGGCGTGACACTACCCGATGCGGGTAGTGTTTCTAGGTAATAAAAAAAAAAAAAATAAATAAATAATAAAAAAAAAATAATAATAATAAATAATTAAAAAAAAAAATAATTAAATAATAAATAATAATAATAATAATAATTAAATAATTTCATAAAATTTCAAAACAGAATGTAAAAGACTTTGAAACAAAATTAGTTGAAAATTTTAGGAAAAATTTGAATACTTTGAAATAAAATTACGAAGGTTCAGAAAGTTTGTAAATTTTTAAGGTTTCAAAACAATTTTCTGAAGCTTTTTAAAGATTTTAAAAGGTTTCAAGATATTAAAAAATTTTCTTAGAAAAATTAAAATTGATTTTATCTTTTAACAATTTAGTATTTAAATAAAATTTCAAAAGATTTCAAAAGATTTCTGAAGATTTCTGAAGATTTCGAAAAAGAATGTGAAAAATTTTTAAGCAGAATTTGTTAAATATTTTAGGAAAAATTCGAATCATTTTAAAAAAAATTGCTAAGGTTTAGAAGTTTTCAAAAGATTAAATTTTTTGAAAAGAAATAGCAGATTTTCAAAGATTTAAAAATAAAATTTTTAAGTTCTTCAAAGACTTAGAAAGGTTTCAAAATATTTAAAAAGTTTTCTTAAGATTCCTGAGAAAATTTGAAACAAAATGTAAATTTTTGAATATTTAGAAAAGAAGCTTTTTATGAATTTTAAAAGGTTTCAAGAGAATACGAAAATGTTTGAGGAAATTTTAAATGATTTTTTATTTTGGAAAACTAATTTTTAATGAAAATTTAAAAAAATTTCAAGGCTTTTAAATGGTTTCAATAGAATAAAAAAATTGTCTCAAGATTCATAAAATAATGTAAAACAAAATGTAGATTTTTGAATATTTGAAAAAGGAAGCTTTTCAGTTTTGAAAAGTTTCAAAAGAATAAAAAAATCTTCTTAAGATTTCTGGGATTTTTATTAAGTTTTTATTTTACAAATTTATATGGAAAAAGGATAAAAAGAATTTCAAAACATTTCGAATGAATTCGTAAAATTTCAAAAAAGAATTTAAAAGATTCTTAAGCAGAATTTATTAAAAGTTTGAGGAAAAATTCGAACTGTTTTGAAAAAAAAATTTCGAAGGTTTAGAAGTTTTGAAAAGATATTAAACATTTTTTTTTAAATATACATTTTTTAAGATTTTTAAGGATTTTCAAAGATTTCAAAATAATAAAAAAATAGATTCCGCGGAAAATTTTAAATGATTTTTTATTTTCAAAACATAATTTTCAATAAAAATTTAAAACTTTTCAAAACATTTCAAATTATATCCTAAAATTCCAGAATTGAAGCAAAATTTTGGAATTTTTGAAACGATTAAATGAAAAATAAAAAAATTATCTTAAGATTCATAAGGAAATTTAAAATGAAATGTAGATTTTTAAATATTTAAAAAAACAAAAGCTTCTGAAGAATTTGGAAAGTTTTAGAAAAGAAGAAAACAATTTTCTTAAGATTCCTGAGAAAATGTTAAATGATTTATTATTTTTGAAATTTTAAGTTTTAATAAAAATTTAAAAATATTTCTGAACATTTTTAATAAATTCCTAAAATTTCTAAAAAGAATGTAAAAGATTTTAAAAGCAGAATTTGTTAAAAATTTGAGGAAAAATTCGAATATTTTCAAAAGAAATTTCGAAGGTTTAGAAGTTTTAAAAAGATATTTAAAAAAAATGTTGAACTGTAGATTTTTAAAGCTTTTTAAGGATTTTGAAAGATTTCAAAATAATGAAACAAAGTTTCCTCAAATTCATGGGAAAATTAAAAATGATTTCTTATTTTAAATATTCAATTTTTAAATAAATTTCGTAGGTTTTGAAGTTTTGGAAAGATTTCAAAAAAATTAAACGAAAGTCTAGGTTTTTGAAGATTGAAAAATAAAATTTTGAAGCTTTTTAAAGTTTTGGTTCCTAAGAAAATTTACAACAAAACGTAGATTTTTGAATATTTAAAAAATAAACGTTTTTACGAATATCTAAAAGTTTAAAAAGAATAAAACAATTTTCTAAAGTTTCCTGAGAAAATTTTTAATTAATTATTATTTTTGAAAGTTAAATTTTTAAAGAAAATTTAAAAACATTTCGAAAGATTTCCTAAAATTTCAGAATTGAAACAGAATTGATTACAGTTTTAGGAAAAATTCGAATTATTTCAAATGAAATTTCGAAGGTCGAAGTTTGGAAAAGATTTAAAAAATTTGGTTTAAAACTGTAGATTTTGGAAGATTTGAAAATAAAATTTTTAATTTATTTTTAAGCTTTTTAAGGATTTGGAAAGGTTTAAAGAGAATGAAAAAATGGTCTTAAGATTCCCGGAAAAATTAAAAATGATTTGTTGTTTTAATTATTTAATTCTTAAAGAAAATTTAAAAAGGTTTCAAAAACATTTCAAATGATATAATAAAGTTTCGAAAAAGAATGCAAAATATTTTCAAGCAGAATTTGTTAAAAATTTTGGGAAAAATTCGAATAATTTCTAAAGAAATTCCAAAGGTTCAGAATTTTTTAAAATATTTCAACCAAATTAAAAGAAACCATAGATTTTTGAATATTTCAAAATAATAGTAATAATTGTAATTTTTTACAAAAATTTGTAATTACTTGTTAAATTTTGTAAAAAAGTTCAAATAATGGTCAAATTTATGTAGTTTATACTGAAAGAATTTTCTTCATCTTATTTTATTCTGAAAAACTTACAAAAAAAGTTGACCAGAAAATATAATTTTTTCCAGAATTCTTCTTCGCAAAAATTTTACAATTAATTACAAATTTTTACAAAAAATTACAATGTTTACACTATTGAACTTCATCGTGAGAATATACCTATTTACTATGCAAAAAAATGAATTATAAAAAGTCAGCCTAAATTCAATTTTGATGTTCAGAAAATAATTTACTATTAATTACAAATTCTTGTAAAAATTATAATTTTTACATTATTGTATTTTCTTGTAAAAATTCACCTACTTTTTTTAGAAAAAATGGATTATAAGCAATCAGCATGAACTAAAAATATCCATGTGATTTCAAAAACTATAATAAATATTAAAAGTTGTAAATTATTTTAAACTTACCCAACATAACATAGTTTTCAAAAAATGATGTAGATTGTAAAATTCTTATTTTAAAGTAAAAAAAAATATTTGATCAAATTTGAAATTAAAAAACAATTAGGGTAGTTTTACCAAAAATCGAATCTCTGAAAAGATAGTGTATCTATGATTTTAAAAATCAAAATAATATCACTGATGATGTAATTTTAAATAAAACACACGATTTATAATGAAAAATTTTTAAACATACAGAAAAAATGTATTTTAAAAATGTTTTTTATATCTAAATTTTTTTTCATAACATCGCTTTTCACAAATTTTTGAAAAATGGTGAATTTCAATATTGATGTCTTTTTGTTCGGGGAAAACAAAATAAAAAATCTAATTTTCAAAATTTCATTTTTATTCTACAATACAAAAATTTTTTTGACAAAAAATTAAAAAAAAAACTGTATTTGAAAACTGCTCTCTTATTTGCAAAATTAGAAACAGTAGAATTGTAGAAAAATGTTTGCCCAAAGAAAACCAAAATTTATTAAAATTCAAGATTTTTTAAAAAGTGGGTAATAAGCGACAGTAAGAAAAATTTAATTACAAAAGCTATTGTTAAAATAATAATTTTTCCTTAGTTTTTATCTTTTTTTATAAAAATTAATGTTTTCCTTTATAATATATACTATATAATATTAAACCAGTACAATAAATTGGATCTACCAATACACATTTTTATTAAAAGTTAATATTTTACTATATTTTACGGTTTTACAATTATTTTAATTATTTTATAGGATGATACATTCCCTGCTTTCCTGCAGTAAGTTTCTTCAATCGATCTATTCTTGATAATTTTTTTCGAGATTTACAATCACTCGAATCACTTTCGTCTTCAGAACTCGAGGGGCAAAAAAATAATTTTTTTGAAATTTTTGCTCCAGGATCGATATACTGGGGCAAAAATGATGGAAATCCACAAGGATACATTTCTTTTCTAATGGGTTGGAGAACATCCTCTCCACGTTTTCCGTCTTCACATGTAAAAGGTTCCCTAGGTCGAACTGCAGGCCTAAATTCTGCATATGGCAACCGAAAAGGTTTTGGTTCTAAACACCTGGATGAAAATCACGAAAAAAATTTTATTAATCCGCGCTGGAAGTAAAAAGATGGAGATCCTATCTTTTTGAATAATTTTGAATCTTTATGATAGAAAGAGGCAGAGAAAATGTATCCCATTCTATCTCTTTTTTAATCTAAATTCACGTCTATATTTTTGAATTCCTTCTTTTCTATCTCATCCTATCCTTTGTCTATCTAAGTCAATATTTTTCTATCTCTTTGTCAATCTAAATTCATGTCTATCTTTTTCAATCCCCTCTTTTCTATCTCATCCTACCTTCTGTCTATCCACGTCAATCATTTTCTATCTCTTTGTCAATCTAAATTCACGTCTATCTTTTTCAATACCATCTTCTTTATCTCATCTTGTCCTTTATCTATCCACGTCAATTTTTACTATATCTCTGTCAATCTAAATTTCTTTCTATCTTTTTCAATCCCCTCTTTTCTATCTCATCCTATTTTTTTTCTATGCACGTCAATCTTTTTCTATCTCTTTGTCAATCCAAACTCATGGCTATCTTTTTCAATACGCTCTTATCTATCTCGTCGTATCCCACATCCATCAACGTCTATCATTTTCTATATCTTTGTAAATCTGAATTCACGTCTATCTTTTTTAATCCCCTCTTCTCTATCTCACCCTATCCTTCATCTATCCACGTCAATCTTGTACTATCTCACTGTTAATATCAATTTACGTCTATCTTTCTCAATCGCTTCTTTTCTATCTCATCCTATTTTTGTCTATTCACGTCAATCTTTCTCTATCTCTTTGACCAATCTAAATTCACGTCTATCTTTTTCAATGCCATCTTCTTTATCTCATCGTATCATACATCTATCCACGTCAATCTTTTACTATCTCACTGTCAATCTAAATTTCCGTCTATCTTTTTCAATCCCCTCTTTTCTATCTCATCCCATTTCTTGTCTATCCACGTCAATCTTTTTCTATCTCTCTGTCAACCTATATTCCCCTCTATCTTTTTTAATCACCTCTTCTTTATCTCATCCTATCCTTTGTCTACCCACGTCAATCTTTTTCTATTTCTTTGTCAATCTTAATTTCCGTTAATCATTTTCAATCCCCTCTTTTCCATCTCATGCTATTTTTTTTCTATCCACGTCAATCTTTTTCAATCCCCACTTTTCTATCTTCTGCTATTTTCTATCTATCCACGTCAATATTCTTCTATCTCTTTGTCAATCTACACTCACGTCTATCCTTTTCAATACGCTCTTCTCTATCTCATCTTATCCTTTACCTACTCACGTCAATTTTTACTATCACACTGTCAATGTAAATTTCCATCTTTTTCAATCCCCTCTTTTCTAGCTCATATTATCATTTGTCAATTCACCTCAATCCTTTCCTATCTCTCTGTGAATCTAAATTCTTGTCTATCTTTTTCAATCTCCCCTTCTCTATCTCGTCGCATCTCACATCCATCCACGTCAATCTTTTTCGACCTCTTTATCAGTCTAAATTCACGTCTATCTTTTTCAATATTCTCTCCATCGTATCATACATTTATCTACGTCAATCTTTTACTATCTCACTGTCAATCTGAATTTTCATCTATCTTTTTCAATTCCCTCTTTTCTAGCTCATCCTATCATTTGTCTTTCCACGTCAATCCTTTTCTATCTCTCTGTGAATCTAAATTCCCGTCTATTTTTTTTAAATCTCCTTTTCTCTATCTCGTCGCATCTCAATCCATTCATGTCTATCTTTTTTAATGCCCTCTTTTCTATCTTATCCTATTTTTTGTCTATCTACGTCAATCTTCTTCTATCTCTTTGTCAGTCTAAATTCAGGTCTATTTCCTTCAATATTCTCTTCCCTATCTCATCGTATCATACATCTATCCACGTCAATCTTTTTCCATCAAACTGTCAATCTATATTCTCATTTATCTTTTTTAATCTCCCCTTCTTTATCTCATCCCATCCTACGTTTATTATCATCTATTTTTTTCCATCTCTTTGCTAATCTAAATTCAAGTCTATCTTCTTTGATCCCCTCTTTGCTTGCTCATCCTATCCTTTATCTATCCACGTCAATCCTTTCCTATCTCCCCTTCAATCTGAATTCACTTATATCTTTTTGATCCCCTCTCCACTACCTCACCCTATCCTTTATCTACCCACGTCTATCTTTTAGTATCTCACTGTCAATCTAAATTTC
>CAKNYM010045809.1:1486-16539 GCA_932195095.1 Andricus curvator | reverse complement strand
AATTTTTTAAGGCCAGCAGGCTAAAAAATAAACGTTTATCTATATCTCATCCTATTTCTTGTATATCCACGTCAATCTTTGTCTATCTCTTTGTCAATGTAAACTCACGTCTATCCTTTTCAATACCCTCTTTTCTATCTCATATTATCCTTTATCTATCCACGTCAATTTTTACGATGTCACTATCAATATAAATTTCCATCTTCTTCAATCCCCTCTTTTCTAGCTCATCTTATCATTTATCTATTCACATCAATCCTGTTCTATCTCTCTGTGAATCTAAATTCCTATCTATCTTTTTTAATCTCCTCTTTTCTATCTCGTCGAATCGCATATCCATCAACGTCAATCTTTTTCCGTCGCTTTCTTAGTCGAAACTCACGTCTATCTTTTCAATATCCTCTTCCCTATCTCATCGTATCATACATCTATCCACGTTAATCTTTTTCTATCTCTCTGCCAATCTACATTCCCCTCTATCTTTTTAAATCTCCTTTTCTTTATCACATCCCATCCTTTATCTATCCACGTCAATATGTTACTACCTCACTGTCAATCTATATTCCCGTCTATCTTTTTTAATCCCTTGTTTTCTATCTCATCCTATCCTTTCTCTATCTACGTCAATATTTTTCTATCTCTTTGTCAATCTAAATTCATGTCTACCTTTTAAATCCCCTCTTTTCTATCTCATCCTGTCTTCTGTCTATCCACGTCAATCTTTTTCTATCTCTTTGTCAGTCTAAATTCAGGTCCATCTTCTTCAACATGCTCTTCCCTATCTCATCGTATCATACATCTATCGACGTCAATCTTTTTCTATCAAACTGTCAATCTATATTCCCAGCTATCTTTTTTAATCTCCCCTTCTTTATCTCATCCCATCCTACGTTTATTATCGTCTATCTTTTTCTATCTCTTTGCTAATCTAAATTCATGTCTATATTTTTCAATCCCCTCTTTTCTATCTCATCCTATCTTCTGTCTATCCACGTCAATTTTTTTCTATCTCTTTGTCAGTCTAAATTCAGGTGCATCTTCTTCAACACTCTCTTCCCTATCTCATCGTATCATACATCTATCCACGTCAATCTTTTTCTATCAAACTGTCAATCTATATTCCCAGCTATCTTTTTTGATCTTCCCTTCTTTATCTCATCCCATCCTACGTTTATTATCGTCTATCTTTTTCTATCTCTTTGCTAATCTAAATTAATGTCTATCTTTTTTAATCCTTTCTTTCTTAGCTCATCCTATCCTATATCTATCCGCGTCAATCCTTTTCTATATCTCCTTCAATCTAAATTCACGTATATCTTTTTAATCCCCTCTTCACTATCTCACCCTATCCTCTCTTTCCACCTTTTTTCCTTCTTCTCTATGTCTCCCTATCCTTCATCTATCTACGTCAATTTTACTATCCCACTGTCAAGCTAAATTCACGTCTATCTTTTTTCATCCCCTTTTTTTATCTCACTCTATCCTTCATCTATCCACGCCAATCTTTTACTGTCTGTCAATCTAAATTTCCGCCTATCTTTTTCAATTCCATATTTTCTAGCTCATCCTATCCTTTGTCCATCCACGTCAATTCTTTTCTATCTCTCTGTCAATCTACATTTCCATCTATTTTTTTAATCTCCTTTTCTCTATCTCGTCGTATCTCACATCTTTCAACGTCTATCTGTTTCTACCTATTTGTTAATCTAAATTCACGTCTATCTTTTTCGTTTCCCTCTCCTCTATCTCACCATATCCCTCATCTATCGACGTTAATTTTTACTATCTCACTTTCAATCTCAATTCACGTCTATCTTTTTTAATCTCCTTTCTTTATCTCATCCTATCCTTCATCTATCCACGCCAATCTTTTACTATCTAACTTTCAATCTAAATTTCCGTCTATCTTCTTCGATCTTCTCTTTTGTAGCTCATTCTATCCTTTGTCCATCCACGCTAATCCTTTTCTATCTTTCTGCCAATCTAAATTCCAGTCTATTTTTTCAAATCTTCTTTTCTCTATCTTGCCTTATCCCACATCTATCAACGTCTATCTGTTTCTACCTACTTGTTAATCTGAATTCAAGTCTATCTTTTTCAATCCCCTCTCCTCTATCTCACCCTATCCCTTATCTATCGACGTCAATTTTTACTATCACACTGTCAATCTAAATTTCCGCCTATCTTTTTGAATTTTTAACACAATATTCACATTTGCAACGAAAAAGTTAATTTTCTAGGAAATAGTTAAATGTTCAAATAAAGAGATGAATCCTAAAAAAAAATTGATTCTTAACAAAGTAGTTCTGCCAAGAAGTTGAATTTTCAACCCAAAAGGATGAATTTTTAACCAAATATTTAAATTTGCATCAAAAAAGTTAATTTTCTATGATATAGTTAAGTTTTCAAATAAATAAATTTTCAACTAAGCAGTTGCATTTTTTTCCAAATGGATGAAATTTTTGCCAAAAGAGATGAATTTTTAAACTATAAAGACAAATTTTCTACAAACAAAAATTGAATTTTCAACACAAATGTTTTTGTTTTCCAACCAAGAATGATGATTTTTGTACCATAAAAGATGAATTTTCAATCCAAAAAGACGAATTTTCTACAAAACAGTTGAATTTCATACCCACATGCATGAATTTTCAAATAAAAAGTTAATTTTCAATAAAAAAAAATGAATTTGTAACGAAATAAATAGAAAAAATCATTTTTCAACAATAATAAAACAAATTTTCAACAAAATAGTTACATTTTTAACCAATGAGGTGAATTAAAAAAAATTAGCTTTTAAAAAAGTAGTTCAACTTCAGCAAGTAGTTTAATTTTCAAACCGGAAAGATTAACTTTTAACCAAATATTTAAATTAGCAACAAGAAAGTTAATTTTCTAGGAAATAGTTAAATTTTCAAAGAAATAGTTCAATTTTTAACCAAATAATTGAATTTTCCACCAAAATAGTTGAATATTTAACCAAAAAGATGAATTTCCAATCAATAAGATTAACAAAATTTTAACAAAATACAAGAATTTGCAAGCAAACCGTTGCTTTTTTGCCAAAAAGGTGACATTTTTACCAAAAGAGATAAATCTCCAAACCAAAATCACGAATTTTCTACAAAAGAATTGAATTTTCAATAAAAAAATTACATTTTCAAACAAATAGTGTAATTTTCTGCCAATTTTTGAAGTTTCGAGTAATTATTCGGTAATTTAAGAATACCAGTGATTTTTTAACTAATTTTTAATTGTTTAAAAAATTTTAAATTGTTTTTTTCAGGTAGGTCGCGAAATGAACGTATTTTCTTTAATCAATGATAACAATCAATTAATTTGTTCAAATAATTTTACAATTGTTTAAATAATACGTATTTGTACAAGTATATAGTTTACCTACAAAATCAGGAAAAACGTTTTATCTCACTAAATTTTCGACAGAATTGAATATTTCCAAGTACTAATTTTTTTTCTAAAAATACTCGAGAAGGTTTGAACAAATTTAAATTCTATAAATAATTTAATTATGTTTAAATATTTTATTTTTTACATTTTCCGAAAGATTTAACTATTTTTAGGTAATACTTTGTTCTCTAATAATACTCTTAAATGTTAAAAAAAATTAAAATTATTTAAAAAATGTATTTTATTAGACTGATTTCAGGTGTTTTTTTTATCGGTAGAGCGTTCTTGGAGGTAAAACGAAAAACAATAAGGAATGTTTGTATGCTCCTAAATATTTTGAATTACAAAAAAAAATTATTAATTGTTTTTTGTATTTTAAGAAATTTAGGACACTTTAAGAAGCTTGGAAGAAATGTTAAAATCTTGTGTAAATATTCGGAAATATTTTTAAGTTTTAAAATATTTTAAATTACCTAAAAACTTCTAAAATTACTAAATACATTAAAATTTTTTTTTAAATTAATTTTCCAATATAAAAAATCTGCCTCAGCCCGGATTTGAACCTGGAACGCCACTATACATGAATGTATCGTTGACCAATCGTCTCCCCAAAAATAGTGGACCAGTAATGAACACCAATTAATATTTTACTTTAAAAAATTGATTAATACCCTGCTCAACAAAATACCATCACTTTTTAATTTATATTCTGATTCGGTAAAAATTCTACAGCATGAAATATTCTTTTAAAAAAAAAAGTTTCACGTGGTAAAGAGATGCATATCCGCATTACCATGTGCTATAGTGAGAAACAAGAAATGATCTGCCACATCCTCGGTGACGTAATTGGTTGACACTCCACTCATGTATAGTGGCGTTCCGGGTTCAAATCCCGGCTGAAGCAGATTTTTTCTCGTTTCTCCAACAACAATATACTATTTATCGACACTATTTAATATTTAACACCAAGAAAATTAATTAATACCCTTGTCAAGAAAAGGACATCATTCGTTAAAGTTATCAGAAATTTTAATTTTTATCGATTCAATCAATTTTGGTGATACTCACTTATCTCCTTTGCAATCGTCACTTTTAGGTTGAGAAAAATGTACACAAGTATGTTCGGCAACTGCATCAGCTATTCTTTTACAGATGACTGCTGATGGAATTTTGTAAGCAGGAGGTGGCTTCGGTTGAGGTTCTAGAGGTGATGATGATGGTTTAGGAAATTCGGTAAATAAAAGAACATCTCCAGGCGTGGCTGTATAACGAGGATCACATAGTCTCGGATCCTCTTTTCTGAAATATCAAAATTCTAAATAATTTTATTCAGATCTTACACAGCAGGCCTGTCCAGCGAGGAGAAATTCCAGATGTGAGTTTTCCACCTCTACTCTCCACTTCCCATTCTACTTTACGAGAGTAACCACCAACCAGACTCTCTTGAGTGGGTAGAGAGGAGTGGTTGTGGCAATGCACCATCTGGACTTTGAGTACATTTCTCCTCGCCAGACAGGCCTATTATACAGGGTGCCCGCAAAATTAGTTTTTAAAGTTTTCTCATTTTTCCCTAAACGATTTTTCATTTTCCCTGACCATTATTAATCAATGACCAGCAATTTCATCTCGTGAAATTTTTAACATAAAATCTTTTATAAACGGAATGACACAGTTTCAAATTAAAACTTTAAGAATAATAATTTATTCATTCATTTAAACCAAAAAAGATGACTTTTTTTACCATAAAAGATGAATTTTCAATCCAAAAGGACACGGCAGGCCTGTCCAGCGAGGAGAAATTCCAAATGTGAGTTTTCCACCTCTAGTCTTCACTTCACATTCTACTTTACGAGAGTAACCACCAACCAGACTCTCTCTAGTGGGTAGAGAGAAGTGGTTGTAGCAATGCACCATCTGGACTTTGAGTAAATTTCTCCTCGCCGGACAGGCCTGTTATACAGGGTGCCCGCAAAATTCGTTTTTAAAATTTCCTCAATTTTCCCTAAACGATTTTGCATTTTCCCTGGCCACTAATATTCAATTGCCAGCAATTTCATCTTGTGAAATTTTTAACATAAAATCTTTTATAAACGGAATGAAACAGTTTCAAATTAAAACTTGAAGAATAAGAATTTATTCATTCATTTCAACCCAAAAATATGACTTTTTTACACAAAACATGAATTTATTTTCAATCCAAAAGGACGAATTTTTAAACAAAAAAGATTAAACTTTAACGAAATACAGTTGCATTTTTAACAAAATAATTGTGTTTTGCAGAAGACAGTCAAATTTTCACCAAAAGAAGATGAATTTCCAATCCAAAAGGACAAGTTTTCTGTGGATTTTCAACAGAATAATTAAAAATTTCCACAAAATAGTTGAATTTTTAACTAAAAACTCGAATTTTCTACCTAAAAGATGAACTTTTAACCAAATAGTCGAATTTTTAAACAAAAAATATTTAATTTTAACCAAAAACAGTTGAATTTTCAACAAAAAGATGAATTCTCAACGGAAAATTTAATAGTTGATATTTTCAACATGATAGTTAAATTGTCAACAAAATAGTTTAAAATTTTTTACTAAATACTTGAATTTTAATCCACAAAAATTAATTCTGAATCAAAAAAATGAATTTTCAACCAAAAGGATTAATTTTCTACCAAAAAAGACAAATTTTCAACTAAAAAGGATACATTTTTAAACAAAAATGGAAGTGTTAAATTTTCAGTAAAAAGATTAGTTTTTACAACAAAAAAAAACTAATTTTCAACAAAATAGTCTCATTTTCAACCAAAGAGATGAATGAACTAAGATGTGAAATCTGCAAAAAAAATGAATTTGTAACAAAGTATTGCAACTTTTAGCTGAAAAAGAACAAAAAAACTAAAATTGTGCATCTTCAACTGGAATAGTTAAATTTTCAGTGAGAAAATTAATTTTTAACTAAGAAAACGAATTTTCAACAAAATAGTCAAATTTTCAACCCAAGAGATAAATGACCTAAAATTATGAATCTGCAACCAAAAATATTATTATTTAACTAAGCAGTTCAACTTTTAACAAAAAAGACTAATTTTTAACTAAAAGGAAGAATTTTCTACAAAAAAGTAAATTTTTCAGCAAACAGTTGCATTTTTAAAGAAAAAAAAGAAATTTGAAAAAAGAAGCTTATTTTTCTACTAAAAAGACGGATTTTCAAATAAAAAAGATAAATTTTCAACAAAAAATAGGAAAATAACATTTTCTGTTGAAAAATTAAATTTTCAAGAAAATTATTGAATTTTCAACCAAAGAGATGATACTTCAGCAAAAATACATACATTTTTAACAAGGTAGTTCAACTTTTACCCGGGTAATTTTCAGTTAAAAAAATTAATTTTCAACTAAAAAAAAAAACAGTTTTCATCAAAATCGTTAACTTTTCAACCAAAGAGATAAATTCTTAACTAAAATTTTGATTCTTAAACTGGAATAGTTAAATTTTCAGTTGCAAATATTAATTTTTAACAAAAGAAAAAAAATTAGTTGTCAACCAAAGAGATGAATTTTCAACTAAAATTATGAATCTTCAACAAAAAAATGATTTTTTTAACAAAGTAGTTTAACCTTCAACCAAGAATTTGAATTTTTAACCAAAAAGAAGAATTTGTAACAAATAATACAATAGTAGATACTGCAAGAAAAAAAAATTTAATTTAAAATAAAAAACAGTTGGATTTGACTAAAAAAGATGTTAGTTGAATTTTCAACACCAAAATATGAATTTTTAAATAAAATTTTATAGTTTTAAACGAAAAATGATTCTGTGAAAATTTTCAACAAAACGAATTCTCAACCAAAGAGATGAATTTTCAACTGAAATTATGAATCTTCATAAAAAAAATGATTTAAAAAAAAAGTGGTTTAACCTTCAACCAATCAATTCAATTTTTGATAAAGAAGATGAATTTTTTACAATAAATGTAATGGTAAATATGTCAAGAAAAAAATTTTAATTTTAAATAAAAAACAGTTGGATTCAACCAAAAAAATACGAATTTTCAACAACAAAAAAAACAGTTTTCAACAAAATCGTTAATAATTCAACCAAAGAGATAAATTCTTAACTAAAATGTTGATTCTTAAACTGCAATAGTTGAATTTTCAATTGCAAATATTAATTTTTTAACAAAAAAAGAATGAATTTTGAACCAAAGAGATGAATTTTTAACAAATAATATGATAGTAGATATTGCAAAAAAAATATTTTAATTTAAAATAAAAAACAATTGGATTCAACCAAAAAAGATTTTAGTTGCATCTTCAACACCAAAATATGAATTTTTAAATAAAATTGTATAGTTTCAAACAAAAAATGATTATGGTGAAAATTTCTAACGAAACGAATTTTTAACCAAAGAAATGCATTTTCAACTGAAATTATGAATCATCATCAAGAAAATGATTTTAAAAAAAGTGGTTTAACCTTCAACCAAGCAATTCAATTTTTGATAAAGAAGATGAATTTTTAACAATAAATGTAATAGTAAATATGTCAACAAAAAAATTTTAATTTTTCAATAAAAAACAGTTGGATTCAATCAAAAACAGCGAATTTTCAAACAAAACAGTTGAATCCTCAACCAAAGAAGATTAATTTTCAATCAAACAGTTGCATTTTTGACTATAAAAGATGAAATTTCTACTAAAAGAAATAAACTTTTTAAACCTTAGAGGTGAAATTTCCAAAAAATAGTTGAATTAAAACCAAAAAGTGTTTTATTTAAATTTTTAACCAAAATAGATTTTACTTACATTTTAAACAGAAATTTTCATTTTCTGCTAAAATAGTATAATTTTCAACAAAAAATAGAAATAGAAAAAAAACTGTGGAATTTCTAAACAAAAAGGATGATTTTAACTATATTGTTGAATTTGCAACCGAAAAATACATTTTTTAACTAAAAATATAATGGTCAGAAGGAAGCAACTGGAAAAAAATATAAATATAATGCAAATAAATTCCTAACAATTAAAATTCAAAGAGCAGAATTTTAATCTTGTAAAATCTTTAAAATAAAATTTTTTATAAACAAAATAAAACAATTTTAAATTGAAATAAAAAATTTTTAAATTAAAATTTCCAAATTTTTTATCCTTGACATTTAAAGTTCCTCTGATAGAAATTATTTGACTTTGCAAGTTTATTATTTTTCATCCCTGACTTTTCCCTCATTTCCTCTCACATGCGGAGAACCGCCGCACACTGGGGATAGAGCACTAATTTTGGTCAAAACCACCTAGAGGTCACAAATCTTGATCGAATTGAATAACTTTTTTTTAGAAATGTTACTAATTGAATTTCAAAGAGACTCACATCGCCTAAATTTTAAAAATAATTTTTTTAAATTAGAAAACTTATGAAACCTTATCCAAAAACCCTGAACATTGAACACGAGACTTACATTTCTGAAAGCAACTAACCCAGATCCCAACCAATAAACCCTCAACCCATACATCCTTAACTTATAAACCCTAAACCCATAAACCCTAAACCCACTAACCCTAAACCCATAAAACCTGGACCCATAAACCGTAAACCCATAAACCCTAATCCCATTAACCCTAAATCCACAAATTTCAACCCATAAACCGTAAACCCATAAACCCTTAACCCACTAACCCTAAACCTACAAATCCCGGGCGATTGTCAATTCCTCGTTGGGTACCTGAGGTAGGTTCCCCCACTACGCGGCTTCCCCTCACTCAGCCGAGCTGCCGTCGTCGATCCTAGTCAGCGGGAGTCCTTTGTACATAATGAGCAGGAAAATGCGGAATATAACTTTTTTTAGATTTAGCACTTATCAATTCACAGATCAAATATTCGAAATCTGCTAATGATAACGATTCCAAAGATATGTTATTTGACTCAAGAAAGTTGAAAATCAAAGAAGGCTCAAGTATATATGAAATTTTATGGAAAATTTTTCAATATATTTTACTCAAATCCACTGCAGTAGCTTTAATTTAGAGGTACAATATTTTACTTAACTTGAGAAATTCCAGAAGCTGAAATTTAGCCTGATTTGAGAACTGAATTACTAATATCATGAATTTGGTTTATTTCTCAAACCATTGCATTTATCAAAATTATCTTGCATAATTTTGGATGAAATAAAAAAACGAGGTTCAAAATGACTTGTAGAAGGCAATTATAAACCGATTTTGGATTTATTTATTTTTTTAATTGAGCATTTTGTTTCGGAGAGATTCATGTGGCCTGCTTTTTAAATTTTTCTTCGTTTAAATATTTATGGTAATGCAAATAGCGAAAAATAGTCGATTTTTTGTTTTTGTTTTATTTCCGTAGAAAGTTTTTTTCTATGTTCAACGTCGCTGGACTGCGTGCGTAGGGATGTTTGAAAGCAAAAAAGTTATTAATTGGTAAAGTTTATTGTTGTAAATAAATTAAATGAACAGTCTACAACATTATCGATTTTTCGTCTTTGATTTTTGAGTTAAAATTACTTGCTTTTATTACCAAAATGATACTTGATCATATGAATTTGTCATTTGATCTTTTTTATTAATTGTATAAACAAACTACATAAACAAATGCCCAGTCTGGGCATTTAAAGACAGGAAGAAATAGTCTTCTCTCTTAATTTTGTTGAAATTATGTTGTTTATGTTGTTGAAGGATAAAAATTTGTTATTCAATATTTTTTATGAATTTCACGGAATAAATCGTTTTCTATTATAATTTTCCTTGAATAATCTCATCACATATTTTAAAATAATTTTCTAACTAATTCTATAGACATACCTGTGTCAACGTTCAATTTGATTAATTTTGATTGTTTTTTTAAAATTATTTCGCTAATGATGTTTATTTATGGAATTTTGTTATTCACTATGTTTTTGTCAATTTAATAAAATATTTTTGTTACTTAAAATTTCGAAAATTTTAGTGCTGAAACACTCAAATATAAGATATTAGAAATACAATAAAATAATATAGTTATAGTTAAATTAAAAAATATACATTTTCTAAATATATTATATTTAATTAAATTATTAATTGATAAGTTGTTATTTAAAAAATCATAGTATTTATAAATAATTTTAAATAATAAAAAAATATAATTAGTGTAATTATTGATAAAAAGTAAGAAGTAAATATAAAATTACATTTAATGAAATAATAAATAGTAAATCTTTCTATAATAAGTAAAGTAATCTGATTCTTATTGAAGATCCACTAATAATAATTATTATTAATTTAATTAATAGAAATTAATTAAAGAAGAGAAATTTTTCTCAATTTCTCTTCGCAAAAATGGAACATAACGATTGTTATGTCTCTGATATAATTTTAACTAAATTAACTAAATTGTTATTGTTGTAAGCATGAAATTTAGAATATATAAAACAATTTGAAGGAATCAATGATTTTTAACAAAATTTAACTGGAAAATGAAGATTTTTAAGCAATGAAGAAGAGGAATAGGAATCTATAGAAATTTTTAAGATGTTGATGAACTCCAAAATTTTTTTGTCCTGATGAGGAAAACATATGTTTTCGAAACGTTGGCTACTGAAAGTGTGCAATAAAGGATTCAACAACTAATCTCCTTTTATTTGGTCTGAAGTATGTCAAAAAAATACCTATATTATTATTACAAATTCATGATGTTAGTAATTAAGTTCTCAAATCAGGCTAAATTTCAGCTTCCGGAATTTCTCAATTTAAGTGAAATATTGTACGTCTAAATTAAAGCTACTACAGTGGATTTGAATAAAATATACTGAAAAATTTTACATAAAATTTCCTATATACTTGAGCCTTCTTTGTTTTTCAACTTTCTTGAGTCAAATAAAATATCGTTGGAATCGTTATTATTAGCAGATTTCGAATATTTGATTTGTAAATTGATAAGTGCTAAATATAAAAGTTATATTCCGCATTTTCGTGCTCATTATGTACAAAGGACTTCCGCTGACTAGGATCGACGACGGCAGCTCGGATGAGTGAGGGGAAGCCGCGTAGTGGGGGAACCTACCTCAGGTACCCAAGGAGGACTTGAGGCACCGGATTGCAGAACTGCCTGTGCGCTCGGTCCGTCTCGGCCCAGTAGGCAGTAGAGTGGGGAGCCGCACTGAACGCGTTGATCGAGGGAAAAAATCAATTTAAAACGCAATAATCAACTTGTAGTTTTTCTGTTAATAATTGACGAATCTAGTTGATTTTTGCGTAGAAACATTCCCCAGACTTGTGCGCTTCTCACAGATCCAACAGTTTGGTGAAATTGTTCATTTAACTTATTATTAACAATGAATAAACTAAATATTGGAAAATTCTAAATTTTTTTTTAAAATCGGTCAAAATGAGCAGCATAATTATTATTCTATGCCAAGGTCCAAAAACGACTGACTTATTAAGCATTTTTGAGTATAGTGTTGATTTGTTTACATTAGCCCTTTCACGCGTTTGTTTACACTTCGTTCTAGGAAACACAAGATTCGCAAACTCGAGTGCGAAGAAGACAGGGAAAAGAAAAAAGGATCTCATTTTTTCTATGTTTTTTAAAGCTATGCAACTGTATCCTAAAAGTATTTTCAAAACTGTGCAAATGTATGTATTAGGATGATTGATAATAATGATATGTGATGGGAAAGAAATCATTAACAATGTATTAAAATCAAATAAATGTTTTTGTGTACAACTTTTTTTTTATACATACATTTTATCATTACATGTTCCTTTAAACTCTTCGTTTTTACATTGCGAATTAAAAGTTCTGTGAAATAAGAAAGCTTGTAACTACAAATTGATAGCGCAAATAACAACCTATTGAACTGAATGTTTGATGTGATACTCCCAAATGTATAAAGAATAATCCAACATTTCTCATTTTGACCGATTTTTAAATTAATATTGGAATTTTCTAAAATTTAATTTATTCTTTGTTAACAATAAGTTAAGTGAACAATTTCACCAAACTATTGAATCTGTGAGAAGCGCACAAGTCTAGGGAATGTTTCTACGCAAAAATCAACTCGATTCGTCAATTATTAACAGAAAAACGAAAAGTTGATTATTGCGTTTTAAATTGATGTTTTCCCTCGATCAACGCGTTCAGTGCGGCTCCCCACTCTACTGCCTACTGGGCCGAGACAGGCCAAGCGCACAGGCAGTTCTGCTATCTGGTGCCTCAATTGTCCTCTGCCCCAAATCCCAACGGGTGACGGACAACTTTGCACGTGCCCAACTGTGCACGTCGATGGCCGGACGGACAACTGTGCACGTCCAAGTCCACAGGAGCCCATCTGTGCACGTCGAAATTTCGACGTGCACAGATGGGCTCCTGTGGACTTGGACGTGCACAGATGTCACTTTCCTAAATGTGTTACACATTTGTCTTCGCCATTGGTTAGTGAAATCTCATGGTTTATTTATTTGGGTGGTACACATTTTCTTCTTCAAATTTTCTTGGTCTCACCCCCCAGATTTGTTCGAATACAAAAAAAGTGAGCGCGTATTTTTTTTTATTTTAAAATCAATTGATTTTTAGGGGTTGTTCAAAGCTCATAAAGCCTCACGTGTATTTCCACTGGAAAAAGGCTGTTTTGGAAATTTGCGATAGAATCGTTAATAATAGATTATCTTACTGCATCTGGCATGATTTTCTTAAAAATTATCTGCTAAATACTTTTTAAATTCAACCCTTATAAGCCATTTTTATAGGGTCTCGAGAAAAACTCCATAATTACAAAAATGAAGTATTATGTCCCGCGTGAAAAAAGTTCCCTTGCTCAAGCATGGGTCAAAAGTAGGTCAAAAATGTTTCAAGTTCGACGGATTCCAGAGTTTTATTATTATACCATTAAGCCATTTCCCTTTCGGGGTAGGCGTGACTTGCTCGGTTGGAGAATAGTAGTGTGCATATGGGTATATAGGTATAAGGTGGGTAGGAATATAGGTATGAGGTGGATAGGTATATAAGTGTTAGGTATATATATTTTAGATTGATCTGGAATTCTCGTGTTATTTATTTAAATGACACGTTTACTCCGCAACACTGCTCCGACCCAGGTTGCTGATCAATCTCTCTAGCGATCACCCCAAGTGAAGAGCCTCACAAAATTGTTATGTATGGTTCTCCACTTGGGCCCATTAGTATCCAAGATCTTTGTTTCAGGCGTCATTCATTCTACTGTCACTCTGTTTACAAACTATTTGTCGCCACACTTTTCTGTCCTGGCATACTACTCTAGCTTCCTTCACGTCCATGCATTGTTTCATGCAAGCTCTTATGTTTCTATGGCTTCTTATGTCTCTACGGATTAATGTCTCATTTACAGATTCTAACCATTCTTTCGGCGGTCTACCTCTGAGCATTCTGTCATTTACTTTACCTTTATACACTTGTTTGGTCAGTCGTTCATCTTTCATTCTTTCAAGATGTCCGAACCATCTTAACTGATTTCTTTCCCATGTGTCAACTATTGTCTCTTTTGCACCACATTCTTTGAGGATTGTCTCGTTTCGGACTTTGTCCATTAGTGTTTTCCCGCATATTATGCGCAGAGGTTTCATGCCGATCGCGTTAATTTTACTCCTGTCCTTTTCTTGACAGGTCCATGTCTCGCTACCGTATAGTACAGTCGGTACGAATATAGAATTGTGTATGACCATTTTAGCTTTTTTTGATATGTTTTTATTTGTTAGGATGGACCCTGCTCTACCGATAACCTGTTTACCCTTATTTATGCGCCTATCTAACTCCCCATCTATTTTTCCGTCGCTAGTGAATAGACTACCTAGATATACGTACTTGTCAACTTGTTCTAATCTCTCATCATTTAGGACAATGTTGCACATTGTTATCTCACTTTAACTTGCATAAAAACAACTAAAACCTTACTAATTCTCTCTCCTCAACATTTCACATCAATTGGCCTAGTTTTAAATGCTTTTTCGTACCAAAATTCATAATTGGTTCCGAATATCAAAACTGTACGCATCACTCCAAAGGTATTATTCATAAATGTATTAAAATTTGTTGAAATCTATATTACCTAGTTGAAAAATAATGTTTTGCAGCCCAAAGTTCGATTGTTAAATAATAAACTTTCTTAGACTATAGCCAGAAAATTTCTAATTCTAAAGAACAAATTGGAGAAAGAATTTGGACATGTGCCAAATTTTGAAAATCCCGTGAGCCTGAGGCCGACGCGAAAACGTAAAAAACTAGGCCGACCCTACCCAATGTCACACACACACACACACACACACACACACAGGATTTTAAATTCTGTGTATTCATAGAATTCTTGGAATGCCTGGAATTCTCTGAATTCCTTAAATTCTCCCAATACTCTTAATTCTCAAAATTTCCTAAAATCTATGAATTCCTTGAATGATCGAATTCTCTAAATTCCTTAAATTTTGTCAATTTTTTGAATTCTCTGTATTCCTTGAATTCCCTGAATCCCTTGAATTCTCTGAATCTCTTCAATTCTCTGAATTCAAGGAATTATCTAAATTCCTTGAGCTCTCTGAATTCCTTGAATTATCTGAATTCCTCGAATTCTTTAAATTCCTTGAATACTCTAAATTCTCTGAATTCCCTGAATTTTCTGAATTCCCTGAATTCG
>CAKNYM010045808.1:32709-56498 GCA_932195095.1 Andricus curvator | reverse complement strand
ACCCGCTCCCGGCGAAATCCTGCGGTTGTCCTTATGACAAACTTTTAACTATATATATATACCGAATGCAACCTCATGTTACGGATAGAGAGTCCCTGTACCAAGGGTTTCTGCTGAATATGGTAACAATAATTAATAAGCAGTCGCGGACAATTGTCCAGGGATGTTCCCAAAGGAATAACCCCCAAGCGGAGGCGTAACAACCGTGCCGAAAGCTGAGTAGCATTTGGCTGAGGTGTCTTAAACGGTGACTCCGGGATACCGCGCGATCTCTCAGAGTATGCAGCCTTATCCTTGCATGCGGAGCTCCACTAGGATGGACGAACCCGTTTCCTAGCTGCTCGTGGGAACAACAATGTCATAATATGATTACCCCTGTGCACATAGGCCTTATGGTGCGTATGCATACTCTATGGTGCCAGGAACACCCAGAGCTTCAGGACGTTTCGCATCAGTATTTCCGAAATCAAGCTGCCTACCTCTCGAAAACTGAATATGAACGCAGAGCTCTTCCCCAAACGCTGTATGAACAAGCCGCAGACGAAGAGGAGTAAGGGACATTAAGACCAACCGCGGAAAGCAGGCACCTCCTGAGAGATGAATGCATTTTCAGACAAGGAGGAACATTAACATCCAGGTTCCTCATAAGCCCCAAGATCTGGCTGAAATGGATGCCTCCCTTCGTGACGATATATTGGAGGAGATCGACCTCTGGACCATCAATTGTTCAGTTTACAGTACGCCAAGGGTCTCGGCCAATCATCTCGTGTTTTCTGACCATTTTTAGGAGTGGATCTCTTCCATGTGCGATGATGTAAGCTGTCGACAGGATACTTCGGTTATAAAAACATTGGACATTTAGAAGTCCGTGTCTACCTTGACGATGTGGGACGTACAATCACGGAACGGACGAATGGATATGCAAGCTTTTCTGCATATGCATGATCCTAAGCTCGCGCTTCGCGCATTGAACCAAATCTGTTGGAGTAGATGCTTGTAACTGCTTCGGAGAGAGTCCTTCACTGATGTTATGTCCTGAATGCGGCTCTCAGGCACGCCTACGTATGTATAGATTCTCCAGTGTCAAGGTGTATAATAACACTCATATCCACAAGCTCTGGTTCCTCAGGAACGTTAGTCATTCTTCCACGCTTGAGATGCATCTTGGCACACTTGTTCAATCCAAAGTCCATACCAATCTCTCGTGTGTACCCCTCGACGAAACTTAAAGCACTCTGAAGTTAATTCGAAGTAGAAGCATATATCTTGAGGTCATCCATATAAAATACATGAGTGACCTTATGCTCGCGATCATTTTTGTCGCTGCAGAGGTATTCAGGACAATTGCGCAGTGCGAGAGATATTGGCAGAAATGTGATACGAAAGAGCAGAGGGCTCGTGTTGTCGCCCTGCCAGTCGTCCGTCTAGAAGGTGACGCTGTTCGTTGTCACACGAGAATTGCGAGATGAGATCGTACATCTAGTTTTCCAAAGGGCATCAATCTCTCTATGCATCTCACTGTGTATGAATGAACCTTCAAGATTTCCAGCAGACAGATGATGAGTCTACGAGAGGTTGAATCGAAAGCTTTTCGGTAGTTAATCCAGGCCATCGGCAGGCAGCGCTGCAGGACTGCTGCATCTTTGTGGACGCACCCGTCAATTAGGCGGTTCTCTCGGCAGCCTGCTAAACCTTTTTTCGAGTCACATTGTTCGTACATCTCGTACACATAGGCCCAATTCTTCGAATAATCCTGTCGTTTAGGATAGCTCTAAAGATTTTACACCGCGTATTCAGACAAGTTACTGGCCTGTAGTTCTGTTGGTTAGACAAGTTGCTTTTCTTCGGTAGGATTACAGTGCGTCCTAACACCAGCCGCTGCGGAATCGGCGTCTTGGACTTTAAATATCAGCTAAAGATGCGGGCCAGATATTGGCGTGTGCAAGTTAACTTCTTTTACCTGAAGTTCTTGATACCATCTGATGCTACAGCATAAAAGTTCTTCGTGCCCCTAAGGGCTTTCTTCACCTCTTCGGCAGTGATTGATGGACATTCCTTCTCAGATGTTATGAGGTCGCAAAACTCTTTGGAACGGAGTTTATTTCGAGTGCTTTCCTTAAATTCCACTATTTTTGGGATCTTGTATACCTCTCAAAAAAGTCTGTATCTATTCGGGCTTGGGTGGGTTTTTGACAGAAAGAGCGAGATTGCTGAATAGGCGAGATGGGTCAGCGAGAAACTATTGATTTTCCCTGACCCAGAGGTCGGACTCCTCCGTGATATCCTCACGAAGGGAGGCATTTATTTTAGCCAGATCTTGAGGCTTAGGAGGAACCTGGATGTTAATGTTCCTCTTTGTCTTGAAATCCCTATCATCTCTCAAGGGGTGCCTGCTTTCCGCGGTTAGTCTTAATGCCGCTTCCTCCTCTTCATCTTCTTCCTGCAACGATGGAAAAGCGCCCTGCGTTCAAATCCATTTTTAAGATGTAGGCAGTCTGATGTCGCAAAAACTGTTGCTGCAAAACGTGCTGTAACTCTGGGTGTTTCTCTCACGAAAAAGTGTGCGTATGCGAAATTAAGCCTCCGGGAACAGAGATAATGTTAGCATCGTAGCAGTCCAGTAATTATTATTTTTAGCACCCTGAACTCTATGGTGATCGGCACTGTATGTCGACCCATTGTCGGGTGCTTTGGGCGTTCGATCGTGTTGCACTGCATGTACAACTTTTTGGTGGGTTGGTGGCTAGGGAAAGAGTTCTTTCATTCTTGTAGAGCCCCGCATGCAAGGATGTACATGTTGAATATTTGTATTGTCATTAACAATATTATAAACTAATTAAAAAATGTAGCGTTTTCCATCAGGAAAAAATGATTTTTCCTCCAAACTTTTAGAAACAAAATATTAATTAAAAACTATTTTACTATGGAAATAATAGGTTTTTTCACCACTTATACTTATGTGAGGATATTTTTGTAAAAGAATAGTACATCGTGGAACAAGTACAGGAAGCTGCACATTTCACGAGTGTTACAAACTTCGCACGAGTGGAATGTCTTCTTGCACGTGTCACACTTTATATTTTTTGCAAAAAATCCATGAAAATTGCAAATCTTAACGCGGATAGTGACGTTCAGTGACGAAGTTTCAGGTGGGGTGGCAGGGTCCAGGGGCGGAGCCCCCCATTTAAAAAAAAACAAATCAAAATGATATGATCAATCAAATAACTGCAAAAAGGATAATAAAATTATATGTGCTTGACTGCTTGTCATGAGCGTCATGAAAACATATGCGGTCAGCTACGTTGTCCGGCTACGCCACGTGATGGCGCCACTTGCCGTGTGAGTATTAATTCCCGAACTAACTCAAGGCAAGCGCTCGTAAATGGTGCCAGTGTGGGAATATTCACGCAGGCCAATCTCACACTAGAGGAATCTGAAACTACGCGCGCTCTTTACAGGCACGGAATGTGTCCATTTTCTTGCATGTGTTCCAAAAAATCATTAAATAGACATCTTAAGTAAACATCTTTAAATTATTGATAAATATGAATAAATTATAATCAATGGTAGTATAGTAGTATTAGTAGTAGTAGTAGTAGTATACCATTAAGCCATTTCTTTTTCAGGGTAGGCGTGACACTACCCGATTTGGGTAGTGTTTCTAGGTGGATAGTTTCTTGTAGTAAATAACTACAAGTTGGGCTCACCACACCCACGATATGCCAACAGCACGCAGCATTCTCGAATGGTCACCCATCCAAGGACTAACCGTGCCCAGCGCTGCTTAACTTCAGTGATCTGACGAGAACTGGTTTTTTCAGCGTGGTATGGCCGTTGGCCATATAGTAGTATATAGTAAATTATAAAAAGTCAATTATTATTTAATAATAATATTAATTGAGAATTACTGACAATGTTACTTATCTAAGTACCACTAGCAAGATGCATTCAAATGATCGTTACGGAAAAACCGCTTATTGAGACGGAAAATTGCTATAGATTACTGTTTAATTAAAATATTGTTAATAACAGTAACAATTGCGAGTGGTGCCACACTTTTTTGATAAAATATAACCACTGAGATAGCTGAAACGTGCTCTGAATCGGTGCCAACTTCAAGTTATATCGCTTCATACATAACCTAAACGTGCTAAGAATAAAGAAAGAAACGTCGATACATCAAAATAGTTCTCAATTACCGAAAGCTGCAAAAAAGTTTAAAGATTAAAAATGAATCCCAATTATCTTGTTGAAGACGGCTGGGTAGACGTGGACGAAGATTTTTCGCCGACACCCCCGGAACTTCGCAAAGCTGCAAAAAAACTTGATGCCCAGTTGGGTCCGGAAAAAACCGCGCCTCGCTATAAAATCACGTATCAAAAATTCATCACTTGGCAAACGTCGAAAAACACTACTTCTTTTTCTAAGGATGTAGTTTTGACTTACTTCGATCATTTGGTAAAAGAACTACAGTATAAACCAAGTGCACTTTGGAGTGTTTACTCCATGCCGAAGCAAACTTTTCGGAAAAATCTTCAAGTAGCAAATTTTCGCTTTTGATCGATTTTTTGAAAAGGAAGAGAATCGGTTTCCCAAGCATAAAATCGAAATTTTCTGAATCTAAGGACATCGAAAAGTTTTTGAGAGAAGCACCAGACGAAATTTACTTGGCAGCAAAGGTTGATTGATAGACTTTATTATACTCCTCCCTTTCGGGGTTTGGAGTCTTAAATAATCCCATACAGCCTCATTTCATCTACTCTCACATATCTCAACTTCTTAAACCTATAGATTCTATAACATGGACAGCCCTAAAAACCTTACAATCTCTCGCCATGTAACCTTACAACAGTGTTTCCAATTTTTCCACTTTCTCCCGCCCTACACTCTACCATATTCCCACCTGCAGTTTTCTCACCTAACTTTAACCTTCATACCCACTTCTTATCGCTTCATTACAATATTCAGCCATTCTCACATAACACACATCATAATTCAGTACCTTGTCATCTCATTGTAACCTGTGTACACTGTTTTCTGTCACATGGCTCCTCAGCAGCCCTTTCTCATTTCACTCTCCCGCACTTCACTACATCCTCCCACACTTATGTCTCTTCCTCACGCTGCATCGCCACCCTTTCCTTATTCTTCGCCTGCTCTCCAGTCGTCGTCTTCTCCAATATGCCCGTGACGCCCATCTCTCCTGCTAACTCGTCCCATTGCCAAATAGTTTTGTCCCACCTTAGCTTTCTTTCGTCTCAGCTGGACCTCGATCCCCAACAACTCCATTCTACTCTTTTCTTTCCTCAACCATTCCTACTACTCCCACTATTTTTCGTGTGCACTTCCAGGCACCCCACGACATTTGTCAGCTCGTCTTCTCCCTTCCTTATTCCCAGGACTCTCACTCTCCTTTTCTTTTTCTCCCTCTCCTCTCTCTCTATCTCCCACTCTTTCTTTGACAATTTTCTTGGAGAGTCCCACCACGTCCTGTCCTCTTCTTCAGTCTGGCAGCTTGCCTCCTTCCTCTCTATTTCTCTATTAACCGCTTCTTCTTTCAATTCCAGCCGCCCTAGTTTTTCCTCCCAATTCTGCAACATCTCTTCAAGTCTTGTCCTGTCATTGTCCCTCTCCATTCTAGCTCGTGCTCTCTCTTTTTCCCAGACCTGTCTCATGTCCTCCAGAAGGCGCTCCTGCTGATTACTCATTGCTTTCACCAGTCTCCTCAATTCTTTCCTTACTTCCCCACTTTCTTCCACCTGGTCCTTGATTACCCCCGTCTCTTTTCCTTTTGAATCCATCGAGCCTGTGTCCCTCTCTCTTGTCTTCTTCTACCCTTTCTTTTTTCTACACGATCCCGAGGTGCGCTGCTTTCCTCTTCAAATCCAGTCAAATTTCTAATTTCGCGCCACACCAGTGCTTTCCACTCCCTCCACTTGGAGGCGCTGTCACCTTTCTCCTCGTTTTCGGAACTTCCGGTTCGCACCTAACCTTTCTTGCCACGTGTCACTTTTTCTCTACCCAATTTTCACCTTCAACGTTTACTTTTCTCTTCACCTTCACTTTCACAGTAACACCGTCACTTTTCTCGCCTAATCACCTCACCCTTGTACTTCTCCTTGCACTTTTTTCTCCATACACCATCCAAAACCTCCCTTGCGCCTCGCACACGTCCACCTCTATATCTCACCGAACCGGAAGTCCTACTTGGCAGCAAAGGTAAAGATAAACAAATATCCCAAAAATGTTCTTTCCAAAATTATGAAAAAATAAAATTATAAAAAAACAGTGAACAATTTCTAGAATTCTAATGAATTTCAAAAACGAAACAATAAAATGTAACCATAAAACAAAATTCGTAATAATTAACAACTAAAATAACAATAAGGTAAAATTGTTGGTAGAAAAAAATTTAACATTCACAATCAGATCCTAAACTAATAATTTGTATAGGTTATAATGATTTTTGGGATCGCTGGTGGCAGTCGGGGAGGTGAGTTGCCGAACCTCAAGGTCACCGACATCAAAGAAGAAGGGTCTCTTCTGCTTTTCGCCCAGGAAAAGCCGCGACCGATCGCTTTTTCTTAAACTACCAAGAAGGGAAATGCAAGATCCAGGTGATCGGAAAGAATAAATTTGCCTCCACACTCAAAATCATTGCGGAGTACCTCAAATTGGCGGAGCCTGAAAAATACACGGGGCACAGTTTCCGGAGAACTTCCGCACTTTACTGGCTAACACCGGAGTGGACATCAGAACTATTCAACGTCATGGCTGGTGGAAATCACCCGTGGTTGCTGAAGATGAATATAAGTTTGAATTGCGTGACTTGTTAATAAATATGTTCAAAAATTCAAAAAATCTTGATTTGCAGGATACATTGTGGATTCCATTTCGAACAAAAGAATGGTGTGAAATCTAACAATGCGCGACGTCGCTTTGGATTCATCTGGAAACGACAATTCGAATCCTCCAACGAAAAGAGCGAGCACTGCAACTTCGACAATAACGATCTCCAGCCATGATAATTCTAGAATGGAAAACGAAACTTCGAACCCGATCCTTCAGATATCTCGCACGAATTCTCAACTTCTGACTGCTGCAAAAAACGATGGTCAACCAATCATCAATATTCAGAATCGTACTGTAAATTTCTACTAAAATGAAACATACTTTATTCTTTTGTGCAAAAAAAAGCGATGATACTACAATTAAAGTACAATCTACAATGTAAGCACAATTGTAGTGCAATGTTAGTTGTAAAGTTTTAAAACTTTGAAGTTTTAAAGTTAAAAATTTTTTTTTTGTTGTGATTGAAGAGTACTCAAGACCTGATTAATTTACATTTAATATTCGTAAATATTTTTTAGTTTTTTAAGAAATAAATTTTAACAAAAGTTAAAAAAGTAATAGTGATTTTTTCTTATGAAACTTCTTTTTACATATTCCTTAAATGAGTATAAGTCGGCATTACAAATCGGGGGATCCGCCCCCCCCCCCCATCGGGCCCCGCGCCTGCACCCCGTTAAGGGGGCTTCGCCCCCCGAATCCCTCTTTCGTTCGGAAAATATTTTACATAACAAAAATATAATAAATCAAATATTTCAATTAGTTCAGTTTAAATCTGTTTCAAATTTTGCGCCGTGCATAGCGTTGTGAATGGTTAGGTTAGTCAGTAATCGAATCGAAAACGTCAATAATCATAATCAATACATTCAGATTATTCTCAATAGATCTGTCAGATTGAACATTTATGCAGTTGTATGCGCGCTCAAATTGCATGTATGTACCTCAACTCGAATATTCCATAGATTTGCTATGAAAAATAATATGCATTACTCGGGAAAAAAGTTGAAACACTATAAATATTGTTGCATTTATTGTCTATGACGTCAAAATGCACTGTGTGTACATGTACAAAAAATATATATGAAGTTTTAAGAAAAGTAACAAAATAAAAATGTATTTCAATTGTTTAGAGCTCCTTTTTGGTGACTGGAGGTGAAAATGGAATCATAGATGTGTGGAAGCAAGCCGATTCGAGCATTCCCCACCAGAATGCGAGCCACAAATTACTTGCTAAGATGGGAAGTGCAAAAAACCGCGAGAAACAACACCGGACCAAGCCGTATTAAATATGTAGAAATATAAATGAGATCTTGAATATATGCGAATTTGTAAGTAAATTATTTTAAATAGAAAATGAAGCCATGAGAGGCTTAGTTTTGTTTACAGTCGTCACTTGTACTTTTTTTTATTACAATACATATATGTATATACATTTATAATAAATATTACTTCTTCACGTGGCTACTTCAGTTGTGACATCGATTAATGTTAGACGTTAACAATAACTGAGAAAATTGGATCTTTAAGTTTGTTACCGTTCATCAGTAAAATGAAAAGTAGAAATTTATCGAGGGAAATCACAATGCAAAAACAATTTATTTAAAGGAAGATATCGGAGAAAATAATTTCTACGAGCATGCAGAACTTTATACTTTGCCCTGCGGTTATTTAAAATGTAGATAAAAAAATGTATTTCTAGTGAACCAAAACGTTCAAGGATGGGTATAAAACGTCCATAAGCATGGACTGAAAGTCCATTTCACGCACGCGCAATCTTGGCTGTGGAAGCTTTGGGGACCTGTTTTTCTCCAGAACAAGGGAGGGGAAGGGGTGATACAACAGACAAAAAGAATGAAGTTTCAGAAACAGGTATTATAGTACGCTATTACAAGAAGATTTAAAGAAATAACTTTAGGCATGCGTTTAAATATTGAACTTGCCTTTTCAAAATGCTCGTTGCAGTACGGTATTATTGCATATAGTAAGTAATAATGATGATATAATCAGTTGTTGCACGTTTTTTGTCAATTGCGAAATAGTAAAATCACAGTTCGACGCCTCCATTCAATATGAGTCTATCTGCTTACAGCGCCGTGTATGAGACTATGCGATGTGTATAAGCATAGGGAATAGTCTCATACAGGGCGCTGTCAGCACATAGACTCATATTGAATGGAGCCGTCGAGTTATGCGAGAGGTGGAAAAAAAGTTGACATTAAGGATATGTTAATGTAGTTTGGTGATTTCTGAGGGCGATTTTGGAACTATGTTTTTTTACTAGTCTGCATATTTTTGAAACAACATTTTGGATTAACATCGTATCACATCACCCATTAGAAACTATTTTACATCTTTTAACACTTCAATCAACTTCATTAATTTGTTAATAATGAGCAATTTTGTTGAAAGGATTAGTCACTAGATTTAACAGATTTTCGAGACGGATCTAAAACTCTCAGTTGATTGATGATATACGAATTCAAATTGGAAATCATTTAAAATCAAATAATAATTTATTTTTTTATTCTTTTGTGAAGTTTCCAATTTTGACTTATTAATAATTAAGTGTTACTTCAATTTTATTTAAATTGAAATATTAATCACGCATTGTGAGCGTCAAAAATGACTAAGTCAGCTAGTTACGTTTCTTGGCCCATCCTGGCACTCTTTGTAACATTTTTACAATATTTTAGAAATGTCCAGAACATTGTCTATAATGTCAGATTAATCCAGAGTATGGTAAAATATTCCAAAATGTTTTACAGACTAGAACATTCCATAATATTCTAAAACACTCTAGAAAGATTTAGAATATTTTGGCTTATTCCAGAATAATATAATAAATTGCGGAACATCACACAATATTCTGAAAAAAGTTTATAACTTCAGAATAATTTAGAATACTATTCCGAAATGTTCTATATTCTAGAAGTCTAGACATTTTTAGAATATTCTGACATATTCTAGAATAAAATATCAAAAAGCCGCACATTGTAGAAACATTTAAAAATATTGTAGAAACGTCAAGAAAATTCAAAGTCAATTTTCCTCATCTTTCATCGTCAAAGGCGATCGAGAGTCAGTATCGCAACGATGATAAAAACAGGCGAAATGAAGTTAATGGTACAGAGGAAACGTTACAAAAATATGTTGCTTTTTCACGAGGATTACAAGAATGTAATATGATTCGCCACGTGAAAAACTTAGAGTACTAAATTGACGCGCCCTTGTTTTTCTTTACACTTCGTTCGCTATATGTAGATGTTTTAAGATGGCATGCGATTACAATATAGAAATTCGTAATGTATTAATAGGCCGCTGGACTACTTAGTAATAGTTAATAGCTTTTAACAGTTTAAAAAGTTGCGCACAACTTCTCTTAGGGGAGTTAAAAATTGCATGATCTTGAGGTAAATTGTTTCTTTGGATGAAATATAATGAAGGCTTAAATTTTATGAAAAATCATTAATATTTAGAGTTAGATAGCTCATAGCAAAATTATATTTTCACAGGAAAATCACATTTTTCTCGAAAACGATCAATCTTATCAAAATAATTTGTTTAAATAATGCATATCTGCGGAAATATAAAATCCTTATAGCATATGTAAACTACAAGTCTTCAATATACATTTAAAATTTATTTTAAATTACCTATTTTTACAGCTACCTATATTGGCAGGACATTGAATAAATCATTAAGACATATACAATATTTTGTAGTTGTCAATGTTAAATAAATATTTAGCAAAAAAAGTCTTGCAGATACTATAAAACATTCGCATTCCAAAATAGTTCATTGTCATTAGAATTAATCTATATTGAACAAAAAGTAAGATCCATGAATAGTATTAAGACAAAATCTCAGTATCGCTTTTCATTAGGTTTCAAAGAAACTGTAAGCTATGCCTCGCCCTTTAAGTTGTTTTCGGTAACTAATTATGTTGAAATGTATATATGTCTTTGGTTGGTAATCTAATCAAGATTTATTATTATTATTGTATATATATTATAAAAGAACAGGTTGAACATGTTATATATATATATATATATATATATATATATATATATATTACTACTCTTTTTCAAAGAGGCATCAATCTCTCTATGCATCTCACTATGTGTGGATGTACCTTTAAGCTTTCCAACAGACGGATGATAAGTCTATGAGAGGTTGAATCGAAGGCTTTCCGGTAGTCAATCGAGGCCATTGACAGGACGCGCTGATGGGCTGCAGCGTCTTTACAGACACACCTGTCAATTAGCAGGTTCTCTCGACAGCCTTCATAAACTTTTTTCAAGCGACGTTGTTCGTACATCTCTCGCCATACAGGCTCAATTCGTCGAACAATCCTGTTGTTTAGGACAGCTGTAAAGATCTTATACAGTGTGTTCAAACAAGTTATTGGCCTGTAATTCTCTGGGTTGGACAAGTTGCCTTTTTTTGGCAGGAGTATAGTGCGTCCTAACACCAGCCACTGCGGAATGGGCGTCTCCGACTTTAAATATGAGTTGAACATGCGGGCCAAATGTTGGTGTGTAAAAGTAAACTTCTTCCACCAAAAGTTCTTGATACAATCTGGTCCAGCAGCGGAAAAGTTCTTCGTGCCTCTAAGTGCTTTTTCACCTCTTCGGCAGTGATTGATGGACATTTTTCCTCAGATTTTATGAGGTTGTCGCAAAACTCCTTGAAGCGGATGATATTGTCAGTATCTTCTTTCAACTCTAGTGTTTTCGGGATCTTGCATACCTCTCTCGAAAAAGTCTCTACCTCCTTGTTCTTGGGTGGATTTTTCACAGAAACAGGGAGATCGCTGAAGAGGCGCGATGGGTCAGCGAGAAATTGTTGATTCTCCCTGATCCATCTCTCCCTCTTTCGAACCCTTTCCGTGAACGCTCTATCAGATGTTATGTAGTCAATCACACATTGAACACGGGACGCATTCTGTCTTGCCCATCCAATCTTCTTGTTCAGTTGATGCAAGCATCTTTTAGTCTTTTGATACATCGTCGGTTTTAGCCTTCGATGTGAATCAGCCAAAGCTCTCGCAGCACCATAAACTGAGCAATTGATGGCCCAGAGGTCGGACTCCTCCGAGCTATCTTCACGAAGAGAGGCATCCATTTCAGCCAGATCTTGGAGCTTAGGAGGAACTTGCATGTTAATGTTCCTCCTTGCCCTGAAATCGCGATCATCTCTCAGAAGGTGCCTGCTTTCCGCGGTTGGTCTTAATGTCGCTTCCTCATCTTCATCTGCAGCTTGCTCAAGCAGCGGTTGGGGAAGCGCTCCGCGCACACATCCATTTTTCCGGAGGAAGTCGGCTTGATTTCGCAAGGATTGATGCGAAACGTGCTGAAGCTCTGGGTGTTTCTGGCACCAAAGAGTGTGCATACGCGCCATAAAGCCTCGGTGAACAGGGATAATGCTGGCATCGTAGCAGTCTAACAAGTCATCCTTGAGTTGAACCGTCCACTGAATGTGGGCGTTTCGCCGGTTCGTCGTCGTCTTTCCATCTAAATTATTTTCAGCACCGATCGTTTTGAACCGCATCTACAACATTTTGGTGTTTTGGTGGTGTCATTGTTGTTCCCACGAGCAGCTAGGGGAAGAGTTCGTCCATCCTTGTAGAGTCCCGTGTGCAAGGATAAGGCTGCATACTCTGAGAAGTCGCCCGGTATTCCAGAGTCACCGTTTAAGACACCTCACCTAGGTGCGATTCTGCTTTCGGCACGGTTGTTACGCCTTCGCTTAAGGATTATTCCTTCGGGACCATCCCTGGACAATTCTCCGCGACTGCTTATTAATTATTGTAACCATATTCAGCAGAAACCCTTGGTACAGGGACCCTCTATCCAGAACCCGTGGATATATATATATCGAAACTATCATTGTTTCGTAACCTTAAAGCCATACCCGCGTGCCAAAAATATGCCAAGGCACTTGCGAGATGTATGCAGAAAGCTGTCATCCTTGGGTCGCTTCGTGTCCTCAAGACACATGAGGGTTTCGCCGGCCTGTCGTTGTGACTTCATCGTGCCCAGTGACCACCCATCTCACGGTTGTGAGAATCTAACCGTAGGGCTTATGACAAAGCCACCGAACGCGTCCTCGGGTTGCGGATAGAGGATCCCTGTACCACGGGTTTCTGCTGAATATGGTTACAATAATTGATAAGCAGTCACGGACAATTGCTCAGGGATGGTCCCGAAGGAATAACCCCTAAGCGGAGGCATAACAACCGTGCCGAAAGCTGAATGGCAGCTGGGTGAGGTGTCTCAAACGGCGCCTCTGGGATACCGGGCGACCTCTCAGAGTATGCAGCCTTATCCTTGCATGCGGGGCTCTACAAGGATGGACGAACCCTTTTCGCTAGCTGCTCATGGGGACAACAATGACAACACCAAACATAGTTGTAGTAAGTGCAGTTCAAAACAATCGAATGAGCAAGACTCCCGACAATGGGTCGGACAATAATGTCGACTACCCTAGAGTTGGGGGAGCTAATCAAGAGGCAGTCAGTGTGATGGATTGGCAGGGTCTAAATATTTTAGAGTGGACGGATCAACTCATGGTCGACCTGCTGGAGTGCTATGATACCAGTATGGCGCCATACATAGTAGTATGACAGTTCGCGCGCGAACTGCGGATCCGTCATCACACACTCAACAAGTCAAAGCTGCCGACCATCCGGCAGCATATTGTTGACAGAATACGGATGCTATCTGACGCTAGGAGAAGTGTAGAGCTGAGAGAGAGAGAGGTGCGTCAGAGAAAATGAACAGTTTTTCTCTGACCCATCTCGACTCCTCCAAGATTTTCCAGTTACTTTCGACCACCCGCCCAAACCGGAGGAGGTCGAAGCATTTTTGCGAGATATCTACGAAGTTCAGCATCGAATGAAAAAAAAACACAAAGAACATCAATAGCTTCAAGGAGCTGTGCAATGCCCTCATAATACCTGAATAGGAATGCCCTTCTGGTGGCAGAAGTTTCCTTCAACTCACCAGCATCTGGCCGGCATTTTCATCTCATATCTAAAGTCGGAAGAGCCTATTCCGGAGCGGTTGGTGAAAGGGCGCACAGTGCTCTTGCCAAAGATGGGCAACTTAGCTGACCCCAAGAATTACAGGCCAATAACTTGCCTGAACACGCTGTATAGTATCTCCACAGCTATCCTAAATGATAGGATTGTTCGGACAATTGGACCTGTGTGGCGAGAGATATACGAACAACGCGGATCAAAGAAAGGCGTAGCAGAATGTTGGGAGAACCTGCTCATAGATAGAGGTGTCTGCAAAGACGCAGCATCCTACCAGGGCTACGTATCGATGGCCTCGATTGATTACCGGAAAGCTTTCGATTCAACCTCCCATAGTCTTATCATCTGTCTGTTGGAAAGCTTAAAGTTTCATTCGCACATCGTCAGGTGCATAGAGAGATTGATGCCGCTTTAGAAAACCAGATTTACCATCTCATCTGGAAAACATCTAGTTAAAACTAACAACGTGTCCTTTCAGAGATGTATCTTTCACGGCGACACCATGAGCCCTCTCCTCTTTTGCCTCAAATTCTTTCCACTATCTCTCGCACTTCGCCATTCTCAAGGGTACTTCTGAGGCAAACGTGGAAATCACGTGGTAATTTCTATGCTAAAAATAAAGAGCAACTAAATCTAACTCCAGAGATTGTAGAAAAATACACTCAGGAGATTGGAATGAAGTTTGGGTTAGAAAAATGTGCAAAGGTTTATTTGGAGCGCGGAAAACGTAATGGCATCCTTGAAGACACTTAGCTCGTCGACAGAAGCGCTATACGACACCTTGGCTCTGGAGAGACCTATTGCCTTTTTAGAGTCAATCATATTACTGATCCGAAATGATCGGACATCGTTCTGTCTCGATTCACTGCTGCTCGCACACTGGCTTTCTTAAGCGATAAGGCGCTCATCATCACCCTCAAATTGAGAAATCATGTGATTTCAAGCATTCCTTTAAATACTGAGGAAATAGAAAATAGTTTTTAGAAATTGGTGATGTAGATATATTTTCTAATTTTCATTCGCAGAAAATCTCATAACGACGACACATTCCAACTTTAAAAATACCGTCCGCCCCGTGAGTGGTAACCGCACGAAAAAAAAGAGCAAAAAAAGTGCTTAATCGCTCATTTGTCAACAATACAATTATCGCCCGACGTAAAGAAAAAGTATAAATATAACTAGGATTTAATAGTCTTAGCCGCCCGCCATAATCCACTAAGTTTATAGAGTAATTTCTTTCAAGTTTAATTAATAACAAAATTTTAGATTTCGCTTATTTCTGTCACTCTGACTGGTACCAGACAAATCTGAGTAATCGGACGTTCGTATTCTAAAATGGCAGTTTTTACTCGAACGGAACGTACAACGTCGTCCTTGCCCTTATAGCATTTAATTATAAGTCCTAATAACCATCTAGAGGGCGGTAACGAATCATGCTTCACAAGAACGATATCACCGACCACTAGATTAAGCTCTTTGTTGAACCATCTGTAGCGTTTTCTTGTAAAGACTGTAAATATTCAACAGCCCATCTTCACCAGTAAATCTCTGAAATTTTTTGTACTAACTGCCATCGACTGAAACGATTTTCCGAAGTAAATTCCAATGAGGGTTCTGGAACGCTGGTCAAAGGGGCTCCAATCAGAAAATTCCAGGTGTTAAATAGGAGAAGTCTTCAGGATCATTTGAAAGAGAGGCAATAGGACAGGAATCAAGGCAAGCTTCGATACGAGTAAGAAAAGTATAAAACTCTTCGCAGGTAAGAGTAAGATCACCTACAATTTGTTTCATGTGGTATTTAAAACTATTAACTCCAGTTTCCCACAAACCGCCAAAATGAGGAGCGGAAGGAGGTATGAAGTGCCAAGTAGTACCTTGTATTGCGAATTAGTATCCAGTCTAAGATTTAGAAGGCAATTTTTTAATTCCCGGTCAGCACCGTGGAATGTCGTATCATTGTCACTGTATAAATGTACAGGTCTTCCTCGCCTTGAAGACAATCCTTGAAAGGTGGCGAGAAAAGCGGCAGATGAATAATCAGAAACAAGTGCAAAGTGGACAGCTCGCGTACATCAACAAACGAACAGTCCTACGTAAGTTCTGTAAGTTTTTCTGCCACGACCGGAAGCAAAGCGAACATTGAATGGGCCTGCATAATCCACGCCAGAGAACCTTTGATCACTCGTTTAACCAAAGATCGAGCCCCTAAAATCCAGTAACGCTGTCTGAGCGTGTGTAAGGTTAATTGCTGACCGCCATGTATAGATCTAAGGTGAGTATGCGTAGCGATAAGCTCACTTATGTGGTGACGAGGCAAAATGATAGGATGCTTCTCAACAAAACTGATAGGAGCATGCCGTAGTCTTCCACCAACCGTTAAGAGATTATTGGAATCTAAAAATGGATTCGAACTGGTGAGGCAAATACACAGTTTGTGAAAAACTATCCAATTCCTTTTCTTCAACAAGTTCCATATGTCCAAGGCTTCCATATTCTGATAAGAAACTTGAGTCTTGTGAGAATAGTTTCGATTTCTCCGATAAACGACGAAGTACTTTATTTCAAATGATCTTAGCTCTCTCCAGGAATGCCGCAATTTGTATGGTAGGACCGTTTTTAAAAGATAAGCGTATCATGTAAAGTCAGTCTTTTGTTCGTTGGTAATTCGTGGCGAAATTCTCATCACAAAACATTTCGTCATCTATCAAGGAATTTTTCAAGGGAACTTCTTCCAACTGCCAGAACTAAAGGGTTATTGATAGTCTGGTGTGCTGTAACTCGAATGTTAATTTCCATTTGATTTGTGGCTGAAACCGGCCCAAATAAGATCCAACCAAAAACGGTACTTTGCGCGGTAAGAGAACCCAATATACTCTGTTGGAGAACAGGTAGTAAACATGAGCCATATTTATCGGCCCCTAAAATCAAATCAATTTCATGGGAGCTAACGGGTTTTGGATCCGCTAAACCTAACTCTTTTAATTGGTCTTCATTCCCCACGTTAGATTTTACAGGAGGAGTATATGATGTAAGGTGTAACAATACTAAAGCTTGGATGTTGACTTTAGGACAGTTCTTTTCTGTAGGAATTAAATTAAATTCCGCTAACTTACTTGAACTAATATTAACTCCTCCAACCCCATAGACTACTGCTTTAACCTTTTTGTAACGTGGACTCAATATTTTCATTGCTGTCTCGGAAATAAAACAACATTCTGATCCTTGGTCCAACAAAACTCTAAATCTGTGACTTCTTCCATTTTCACCTTGGAAGGAAATAACAGCCGTAGCGAGTAAGGTCGAGCAGACTAAATTGGGATGGTTATTCTGAAAATTTTACAAAACTTCGTCTACTGTTTCTTTAAGCGAAACATGATTCACCTCCACCCCCAGAGTGGAATTGCCGGGAGCATTTGATTGTAACGGGAGAGAACCTAAAGCTGCCAATTGAGAAGTAACCAATGCAGAGTTAGATGGCGGTAACGTGGGATTTGAATTATAATCATTGGAATGCAACAAGGAATTATGTCTCCTATCGCACTTGTTATATTTGAATTTACTAACGCAATTATGAGCTCGATGTTCAGGCGTGAGACAATTATAACAACAATGATTATTTGTAGCAACTTCCCTACGCCTGTCCACAGACAGAGCTTTGAATTGGTTGCATTTAAATAAAGAGTGATTCTACTTACAAAGGAGACACTTTGAGCTAAAAGTTTCATTGTTGCTCCTAACTCCAGATTGTTTTGAAGCCCTACTCTTTTCTTAGGAACTCGCTCCAGCTTTCCAAGTTTTAGTAGCCTCCAAAATACGTACGCGAGTCTCGAAGAATGAGTCAAGTTGCTGATAAGTGGGATAATCAGTGCTAGAACCAATATGCGACCTGGTGAAAAAATATAAAAATATGTTACAGGTATCAAATTACTCGTAATTAAAAACCAAAGTGAGCATAGCTTTTCGTTTTTTATATATTTCGAAAAATTACCCCTAATTAGGGGTTGAGAAGACCCCAAAAAATCATAATTATAATTATAAAATCATTTTTCAATTTATTTTTTTATAAAATAAACCTTACAAAAGTAAAATCACGTATTTTCTTTATTGATAAGGGGTTGATGTGGGTTGAAAATTCACCCCAAAGCTCTCCAATGGGTATTTCTTATTTTTTAATTTTTTTAGGGTCTTCTCAACCCCTAAATAGCGGTAATTTTTGGAAATTTTTAAAAAACGAAAAGCGATGCTCACTTAGGTTTTAAATGACGAGTAATTTGATAGCTCTAACATATTTTTTCACCATGTCGCTAGGGAGGTCCAAAAAATAGGCGAACTTTGGCGTCACTCTTCTCCAGCTTGCTCGTGTGCTTTCACTTAATGGAATTTCTCACTTTTGGTATTTTCTGCACTAATTTCACACTTTCGATAGTTTTTTCACGATCTTCTGTCCACACGGATCACTGACTCGTTTTTGTTGACATGTTTGTAAGATCTTAAGTTAATTGTCTTTTTAGAGTCAATCATATTACTGATCCGAAATTATGGGACAACGATCTGTCGCGATTCACTGCTGCTCGCACACTGTCTTTCTTGAGCGATAAGGTGCTCATCATCACCCTCAAATTGAGAAATCACGTGATTTCAAGCATTTCTTTAAATACTGAGCAAATAGAAAATGGGTTTTAGAAATTGGCGATGTAGATAAATTGTATCATTTTCGATCCCAGAAAATCTCATAAGGACGAAACTTTACAACTTTAAACACCTATACATTTTTATTACATACGGATTTGGTCTTACGAACTGTCGCACAGTGGGCCAGGAACCACAAAAAGTGGCCAAAATTCGAATTTCCGACCGAATTGTATATAACACCATACTTTCATGTTTTCGAGGTCGCTGAATCTGAATCTGATGTCAAAATAGTGAATTTTGCAATGGCTGAACCAAAATGGCGGCTATTTTTATCAAAAATTTCAAAATAAAGTGGTATTATGCATTTTACTCATTCTTCAGAATATTTTTTACATATAATTTGGGTCTGGTAGATTGAGATATTGCGATTGAAGACTGAAAATGGAAAAATGGCATTTTATTCTAAAAAATTATTATTTATTATAACTTTTTTCGCTGTTTTTCGTTATCATCACAATAACACTTTGAATACACATTTTGAAACGAGTAAACTCATAAGAGGAATATTTTCTTGGAGAAAAACATTCAATTATTCGATTTCTTCGATGTTTTCGATTTCATGAGACTCACAGTAGATATTTTGGGATCAGTGGTATCCATCGATCGATAAAAAAGGTCCGTGAATGTTGCTTCACGACTAGATTTCCTGCTATGATTTTTTCGAAAATTCTTATAACTCTTGTTCCTAGCTTCTGATGCTTCTTCAGCAAGCATGCCCACAGGCAGTACACTTGTACTGATGATTGCAGATCCATGTATCAAAATCTTGTGTAGAGTCGAAGACATGTTAAACCAATTGTATGCCTTCACGTAGATTTCAGCAGTAGCATTGCATAGGTCTCTGAAAAGTACTTTGCTTAGAAACAGAGTTGTTGATAACTGTCAATTTTAATAGTTTTATTAAACTACACATCTCAAGGAACAAATCGATCGCATGCACTCCTTGATATCGAGGGGAATGCCGGGGAATGAACAATCGGCAGATAGTACTTTATGAAAAAAATGGAAATTTTCATAGATAAAAGGTAAAAAAATATGATGATGATTATATAGCTCGTTTTCGGACACAGATCGATTTATTGGTTAATATTGAAGGTAAAAGGATGAAATATATCCACGTTTTTAATTAATATTAGATTATACATCACCATTTCGAAAAAAATAAAATTTCAGAAATTACGTTCGAAGTTTAATGTTTGCACGTTTGTCAAAGGACAATGAGGAGTCAAAATGTCATGGCAGCACACCAAAAGATACCTCAAGGTGTCTAGTTTTCGAAAATACATTCACCTTTCCAAAATTTGTAAGTTGGTTTTTGGCCACTTTTTGTGGTTCCTGGCCCACTGTGTGTCGGCCAGGAACAAAGTATCTGCAACGAACATGCTTGACGCGCCGATAGTACTCTATTCATTTGGAGTGGTTCCATGGACGAAGGACGAGCTCAGATCGCTCGATATCGGGTCACGAGAGTTTATGCACATAAACAAAAGCATGCAACTTAAATCTTCTGTTCCGCGACTCTACATCTCACGCCGTCAAGGTGGTCGCGGAATATTGAATCTTGAATGTCTTCACAACAGGATTATTCTGGGTACAGCACATATAGTCGCAAATGGACGAGACCCTCTTCTTCGAATGGTCAGGGAGCACGAAGAAGTGGGCAAAGGAGCGTTTCCATACAAAGCAGCGGAGAAGGCTGCTGAAACACTTGGCCTTGACTTCAATATCAGGGGTGAGCACACTTTCGCGAAAAGCTCTTCAACAAGAGGATGCACGGCATCTTCCACAGAAATGTGAAGGATCATTCGTGGATAACGTATGAACTAACGTTGGCTTTCCTTAAAACAGCCGGATTGAAGTCTGGCACGAACGGTTTTAGTTTGGCGTTTCAAGGCCGGCTCATTTCCACTTTAGCATACCGTCGCCACATTTTGAGTCAAGACATTCCCGGTGATAGCTACAGAGCGTGTCATGCACACTCTGAGTATCCAGAATACATACTATTTAGTTGTCCAACTCATGCTCCCTTCTCATTGACTCCGCGAAACGAACCATGTTCGTAATGAAATTTTCGGCACCAGCTGTCGAAAAATCACAGCCAAGAAGAATGAAAAGAAAGAAAGGTATAAAGACTATAAGGGGTTGCGACGGTCATACCCGGAATATTCTGTGAAGCTATTCGTCCTGATCATCGGTGCTCTTGGAGGTACCAAGCTTTCACTGGGTAATAGCCTGAAAAGCACAACTGCTTATCAACAAAAGGCTAAGATGCTTGCGGGGACAATGCAGAAGGTGGCATCTTTGGGTCGCTTCGTGTACTCAGGGTGCATGAGACTTTTACCGGATCATCATATTGAGACCATCGCAGACTGTAAGCACCTATCTCACGGCCCTGAGGCGTGGTTACGGCTGAAATATTACCGCGATTTCGCTGGGAGTGGGTGCAATTTTTCAGAATGGTACTCGCTCCCGGAGAAATTCCGCGGTTGTCCTTATGACCTTATGATCCTTATGAGTTTTAACCATGTATACCATTGAGCCATTTCCCTTTCGGGGTAGGCGTGACACTACCCGATTCGGGTAGTGTTTCTAGGTTGATAACTTGTAGTAAATAACTACAAGTGTGGGCTCACCACACCCACGATGTGCCAACAGCACTCAGTTTTCTCGAATGGTCACCCATCCAAGTGCTAACCGCGCCCAACGCTGCTTAACTTCAGTGATCTGACGAGAACTGGTTTTTTCAGCGTGGTATGGCTGTATATAATTGAAAAAAGGGTTAAACAAACACAGCACGGTCCCACTGGGAGTAACTGCCATCCAAAATTGACACCGGCTCCCAGCAGAACCGCTGTAAATCACACATATGGACAAGTCTCACGACCGTGAGATGGGTGGCCAGAGGGCACGATGGAATCACAACGACAGGCCGGCGAAACCCTCGTGTGTCTTGAGGACACGAAGCGACCCAAGGATGACAGCTTTCTGCATCCACCCCGCAAGTGCGTTGGCATATTTTTGGCACGCGGGTATGGCTTTAAGGTTACGAACCAGTAATAGTTTCGCACATCCGAGAGCACCGATCACGAGGACAATTACTTTAACCGAATATTTTGGATACAGTCGTTGCAGCTCCTTTTAAAGGTCTTGATACCTCTCCTCCTTTTCCTTCTCCTTGGAAGTGATGTTGTAGTTCGACGGAGCCGCGAATTCGATCACTAATATAGCTTGCTTCTCGAAGTCTTGGAGAACGATGTCAGGCCTCGAGTGTGCAACGGACGGGGTCCCGCGTGGGTGGAACACCCGGGTCGTATGTGTTCTAGGTACTCAGCGTGTGCATGGCACGCTCTGCACCTATCGCTGGGAACTTATTGACGTAAAATACGGTCACGGTATACTAAGGTGGAAATGACACCGTTCAGACATGCGAATATGAAACCCTCTGTACCTGAATTAAGCCCTTATGATCTGAGGAAAGCAAAAGTTTGCTCCTTCGACAAAGACTGTCTCTCTACATTTCTGTGAAAGTTTCCGTGCATTTTCTTGTCGAGTAGCTGTTCGTGGAATTTTTCTACCTTTGCTTTCTTTACTTCGGCTTTTAGAAGTGAAGCATCTAGGTAGAGTAATGCACTTTATTCACTTCTGATGTTAACATTAAGGTCAAGGGTCTCAGCCGCCTGCTCTGCGGCTTTGTAAAGGAACGCTCCTTTGTCAATCATCTCGTGTTTCCTGATAATTTTTGGGAGATGATATCTGCCAGTTGCAACGATGTAATCTATACTTAGAACAATTCGGTTATGAAGCCATTGGAGATTCAGAAGTCCGCGTCCGCCTTGACAGCGTCAGAAGTATAATCGCGGAACGGGCGAATTGATATGCAAGCTCTTACGCGTATGCATGATCTTACGTGTGGCGATATCAAGGGCCGTAAGCTCGTTCTTTGTCCATTGAACCAACACAAACGAGTAGAGTAGAACCGGGACGGCAAGCATGTTAGTCGCAGATACCTTGTTCAACGCCGACAGATTGGAGGACGAAATCTGTGGAAGAAAATGCTTGTATCTGCTTCGGAGAGACTCCTTCACTGATGTTACGTCCTGAATGCGGCTTTGAGGCACGCCCAGGTATGTATAGGTCTCTCCAGTGATAAGATGTCTAATAATAATACTTATATCGTCAAGCTCAGGGTCATTGGGAACGTCAATAATCTTTTCTTTCTTCAGATGAATCTTGGTCATTCATATAAAATACATGAATGACCTTATGCTTGCGATGATTAGTTTCGCCGCAGACGTGTCCAGGAGTATTTCGCGCTGCGAGAGATAGAGGAAGAGGTGTGATGCAAAAAAGTAGACGGCTCATGGTATCGCCCTGAACGACGCCCCTCTGGAAAGTGACCTTGTTCGTTGTCACCGATAATCTCCAGATAAGATAGTAAATCTAGTTTTCCAAAGGGGCATCAATCTCTCTATGCATCTCACTATGTGTGGATGAACCTTCGAGCTTTTTAACAGACAGATGATAAGTCTATGAGAGGTTGAATCGAAATGTTTCCGTTAGTCAATCCAGGCCATTGGCAGGACGCGCTGATAGGCTGCTAAGTCTTTGCAGACGCACCTGTCAATTAGCAGGTTCTCTCGGCAGCCTGCTACACCTTTTTAGAGTCACGTTGTTCGTACATCTCCCTCCACATAGGCTCAATTCTTCGAACAATCCTGTAGTTCAGGCCAGCTGTAGAGATCTTATACAGTGTGTTCAAACAAGTTATTGGCCTGTAATTCTCGGGGTTGGACAAGTTGCCTTTTTTCGGTAGGAGTATAGTCGTCCTAATACCAACCACTGCGGAATGGCCGTTTTCGACTTCAAATAAGAGGTGAATATGCGGGCCAGATGTTTGTGTGTGTAAGTAAACTTCTTTCGCCAGAAGTTCTTGATACCATCTGGCCCTGCAGCGGAAAAGTTCTTCGTGCCCCTGAGTGCTTTTTTCGCTTCTTCGGCAGTGAATGATGGACATTCCTCCTCATATATTATGAGGTTGTCGCAAAAATCCTTGAAGCGGATGATATTATCAGTATCTTCTTTCAACTCCAGTGTTTTCGAGATCTCGTATACCTCTCTCCAAAAAGTCTTCTGTATTCTCCTCCTTACGTCAGATAACACCCGTAGTTTGTCAAGAATATGCTGCTTGATTGTCAGCAGCTTTGACTTG
>CAKNYM010045808.1:5364-31431 GCA_932195095.1 Andricus curvator | reverse complement strand
CTTTACAAAGCCGCGGAGCAAGCGGCCGAGACCCTTGGCCTGAATTTTAACATCAGAAGTGAGGAAAGTGCATTACTTCATCTAGATGCTTCACTTCTAAAAACCAAAGTGAAGAAAGCAGAGGTTGCAAATTTTCACCAAGAGCTACTCGACAAGAAAATGCACGGAAACTTTCACAGAAATGTAGAAAAACAGTCCTTGTCGAAGGAGCAAACTTTTGCTTTCCTCAAATCATCAGGGCTTAATTCAGGTACAGAGGGTTTTATTTTCGCATGCCAGGACGGTGTCATTTCCACCTTAGCATACCGTGAGCGCATTTTATGTCAAGAAGTTCCCAGTGATAGGTGCAGAGCGTGTCATGCACACGCTGAGTACCTAGAACACATACTATCAGGGTGTCCGACCCACGCGGGAACGACGTATATCTATAGACATAATGCGGCCCTAAGAGTGCTTTATTACCATCTTTGTCGCTCTTACGGTGTTGGCCGCGACCCTGCCCTGCCGAACGCTCCAAGGGAGATAGAGTCGATTGTCCGAAACGAGAAGTGCCAAATTTTCTGGAACTACGATTTTCGGGCAGCAGTCTCCGTTGCGCACTCGAGGCCTGACATTGTTCTCCAAGACTTCGAGAAACGAACTATATTCGTGATCGAATTCTCGGCTCCGTCCGAATACAACATCACTGCAAAGGAGAAAGAAAAAGAGGAGAGGTATCAAGACCTTAAAAGAGAGCTACAACGACTGTACCCAAAATATTCGGTGCAAGTAATTGTCCTTGTAATAGGTGCTCTCGGAGATGCGAAACTATCACTGGTTCGTAACCTTAAAGCCATACCCGTGGGCCAAAAATATGCCAAGGCACTTGCGAGATGGATGCAGAAAGCTGTCATCCTTGGGTCGCTTCGTGTCCTCAAGACACACGAGGGTTTCACCGGCCTGTCGTTGTGATTTCGTCGTTGCCTATGGCCACCCAGCTCACGGTTGTGAGACGTGGCCATAGGTGTGATTTACCGCGGTGCTACTGGGGGCTATTGACATTTTTTGGATGGCAATCGCACACAGGGTGTCCCAATACTCAAGGTACATTGTTATATTTTTGAGTTCCTCATAAGAAGTGGAATCGAAAATAATTATAAGAATGTGTTGTAAAGTTAATAAGTAATGACTGATTAACAATTAAAGATTAACCAATCAGAAGCACGCGTTAGATGGACGATAGTTCATGTGTCATTGACGAGAGCGTGTGCGCAAAAAAGCTGAGGCCGTGACATTTCAAATTTGCAGGAGGTTGTGAGTGTCAATGGTTAAATCTTAGAAAATATATTTTCCTTGAGAATACACGTTGAATTACTTTAACTTCCTTCGAGTATTTTGAATTTTGTAGAATCCAAACGAATTCTTAGAATTCACTTGTACTTCTTTGAATTCTTTTAATGTTTTTTTGAATTCTCTTAAAATCTTTAGAATACATCTGAATTCTCCGAACTCTTTTGATTTTTCTGAATTATTCCGAATTGTGCGAATTCTTTTAAATTCTCTGAATTCTTTTGTATTCTCCTAATTCTTTTAAAATTCTTTAAACTCGTTTAAATTCTGTGAATTCTTTTGAACTGTGTGAATTGTTCTGATTTCTTTGAATTCTTCTAAATTCTTTGAATTCTTCTGAATTCTTCTGAATTCTCTGAATTTTATGAATTCTTCTGAATTCTCTGAATTTTATGAATTCTCGGAATTTTTCTGAATTCTCCTGAACTCTCTCAATTTTTCTGAATTCTCTGAATTCTTTTAACATTTTCAGAACACTTTAAACTGTTCTGAATTTATTGAATTTCCACGACATGAATGAATTTTGTTTTTTAATTATCTTGAAATCATCAGAATACACATTGAGTTAGTTTGAACTCCTTCATATCTTTTGAACTTTTTTTATTCTTTTGAAAGCTTTAGAATACACGTTGAATTATTATAACTCGCTTCGAATATTTTGAATTATTTTTGAATTTTGTACAATTCAAAGGAATTCTACAGAAATTTAAAAGTTTTTTTTAATTCTCTTGAAATCTTCACAATACACCATGAATTGTTTTGAATTTCTCTAAATCTTTTATATTCTCTGAACTCTCCCGAATTATTCTGATTCCTCTGATATTTTCGGAATCGTCTGAGTTCTTTTGAATTCTCTAAATTCTTTTGTTTTCTCTTAATTCTTTTAAAATTAGCTGAATTCTTTGAAATTCTGTGAATTCTTTTCAACTCTGTGAATTATTCTGAATTCTCTGAATTAGTTTGAATTTTTCTGAACTCTCTACACTGTTATGGATTTTTTGAATTCTCACGAGGCCACTAATTCTTTTAATGTTACTTTGAACTCCATCAGTTCTTTTCAATTTTTTGAATTTTCTTGACATCTTTAGAATACGCGTTGAATTATTCTCATTTCCTTCAAGTATTTTTAATTCTGCAGAATTCAAATGAAATCTTAGAATTCACTGAATTCTTTTGAATCCTCTGGATTTCTGAATTCTGAATCCTGTGAATTCTTTTTAAATTCTCTCATTTCTTTTCAATTCGCTTAATTCTCTGCATTAGCTAAATTCTGTAAATTTTCTGAATTCTCCGAATTCGCTGGATTCTCTAAATTCTTTTGAATTTTTCTGAACTCTGTAAACTGTGCCGAAAGTTTTTAATTCTCGCGAGACCACTGGATTCTTTTAATGCTTTTTCAATTATGTTGCAATCACTAGAGTAGACTTTGAATTAGTTTGAAACCCTTTACATCTTTTGAATTCTTTGAATCTTTATAAATTCCTCCGAAACAATGGAATTATCTTCAATTCTATGGTTTTCTTATTCTAATTGTAATTCAATTGTAATTAGTCAATTAATCGCACACAAACCTCCAAATAATAATTTTTGAACACGATCCTCACATAATTAAAAGTGTGGTCAAACGTAATCGACCAGGATCTTTGACTTAGAGATGAAAATTCTACCCAAAAAGAGAATCTTGGAAATCTTTGATACATGCGTGCAAAATTAAAAAACGATTCAGTCCTAATTAGATGACTACTTATTTCAGTTATTTATTTCATCGTTTAACTTATGTTTCACAAATCATTTGGGTAGTTTTTCGTTCAAGGAATCAAACAGGCAAGGCTGTATTTTGACGCCTGAATAGAATTATTGTTGTTGATTACTAAAACTTCTCGATTTCTGAAAATAATGGATTACTTCCGATGGCGTGATTGAATATGATATTTTAAAAGTATTTTAGGTGTTTTTTTAAACAGAGAAGACAACATATAAAGTCTCATTTTGACGAGAAACTCTTTACATGAATTGTAATTCATTAATAGTTCATGCACATATATGTGCTTATTTAATTTTTGTTATTAGAAAAAGTTGAAGTGTACATATACATTTAATTAAACATCTCTTATTATTAACTATTTAGACTGTTTCGTGATTTATTTACATAAATGGAAATATAAACTAAGATTCTGTACAATTCTGTGATTACTTCTCTTAGTTCGTTTTAAAATTTGCCACTTTTAATATATAAGCGAAACTCTATACACATTTAAAATAAATTTTTAAAAGATAGAATTAGGTTCTGGTCCATTAAATTCAACACGAAAAGTGAAAAGGAAATTTGTGTAGATACTATTAAATCTATCCGATAAATTAGATACCTATGAGAAAATTAAAGATGTCATTTAAGAAAATTATGTTGAAATTTAAATCTTGAAAATATGAATTTCGTGGTTATAAAATTTTTTATACAGCAATGTTTTTTTAAATTTAAATTTCAGGACTTCTTTTAATTTACAACACTAATTAGTAAATAAAAATGTGCATAATAAAATGTGTAAATAATTTTTAAACATTGTCTATTATTAAAAATAATCAACATTATTATAGAACAAATTTAATTTCTTATACGCAAAGGTTTCTTTCATAAGACAAATATGACAAATCATTATATCAATTATCTTAAAAAATTGTATGTAGAATTATAATCTGTGGCAGTAAGAATTTCGAAAAATAAGTTCATGAAAAAAATTATCATAATCATTATTTGGCTTTTAGTAGGTATAGGGGGAAATTTTCAATTTTAATTATTTTCAATTATAAAAACGTTCAAATACTAATTATAAATGTGTTATGATATAATTGTGCAAAAACTTATCTGTAATTATTTGTTTCATTTTTTTATTTGACATATAGTTTAAGACTCGCAAAGACACGCTTGAGAATGAATCAATACATTTTCAAATTTTGAAAATTATATAATTTTGAAGCAATTTTAGGTTAGATACATTAAAACTTAAACATTTTTCAATTGATCGTTTAAAATCAAAAACTTTTTAAATTAGAGGTTAAATTTTTTAAATTTAAAGTCGTTTGCAATCAATAATTGTTCAGTTGTTGCTTACAAATAAAAACTAAAAAATTTAACTCGCAATTTCAAAATTCAACTTGCAATTTAAAAATTCAACAAAATGAAAAAATTAAATTCTGACCTTAAAAAGTTAAACTTTGAACTCTGATATTTTAACGATTCAAGACTTTCTTTTTGAAATAATTCACTTACAAATTGTTTAGTTTTGAATATTGGGTTTATAATTGCTTATTTTAAATAAACAGCCAGATACTGCTAAATATTTAAAAAATGCCTTTTTTAATTAAAAAATTTCAATTCGCAATGGGCTAAAAATGGAATATTTGAAACTGAAACAATATTTGAATGTGTATAATTTGAAATTGAATAAAAGAGTTTATTCGAAACCACTATGTTATGAGCCTATTGCGCCCCAGAAAAGTGAGCGTTTAGATAGCCCTTTACCGAACAGTATCAGCTACAGACAGTTTATTACTTCGAAACGTCGCCGCACTGACGGTTTATTAGTTCCACAAATCGCCACTGAGTAACGCACAATGTATTTCATCAGATTTCATAAAATTACTGTAGACATATACATATACAAAAATCTACCTCGTTCCGAACAACTTTGAAAATTTCGCGCCATACGAGATTACCAATCACAAGCCAAACCAGAGAATATTAAAGAGAGTGGAAGGTGCCATAAGAGCCCAATGTATTTTTCCATACACGAGTTTCAGCGCTCCTACAGTTTCGGGGATGAGCTAAACCTGAAGGCCGCGAAATTCAAATCCATGAAAAAATTAAAAATGTAACATTACTAGATTAATCACTATTTAAAGAAGGTAATAATAACAGATAATTTATTTTTTGAACAATACATATTTTATTAATAAAAAATAACCAATAAATATGTATAAAAATCGCATAATTCTATATTGCAGTATACTTTTGGGTGTACTGCGTAAATCTAATTTCTCTCATTTACAATAGACATACAATGCAAACAAATGGAAGATTTATCAACAATAACTAATGTAAATGTATAAAAATCGTCGAAGTCCACAATTTAGTATACTTTGGGTATACTGTGTAAATCTAATTTCTCTTATTTACAATAAACATATAATACAAAGAAATATAAGTTATACAAGTCGAGTGTACTGCGTAAATGTAATTTCTCTCATTAACAATAGACATATAATACAAACAAAAACAAGATTTATCAAAAATAACTAAATGGCTCATGCTCCATTTCGAAAGTTAACAAACAATCTCCTAAATTGCATAAAGTTATACGTTTCAAATTCTTACCACTTATTATTAACTTTCGAACTTTTTTGCACTCCAGTTTAATTTCTGAACATGATCCAGACGAATTATTTCCTGCTTGAGCTGTTAAAATTATACTCGCACCACTTGGAACCGTTTCGCCCTCTTCGCTGTCAGTGCTTTTCCCTTTGCTAGTACCTGGAATTTTACAATTTAATTCACATTAAATTATTAAAACTTTTCTTCATCAAACTCGTGCTTGTCTCAAAAAATTTTCGATATCCATAAAAGCTAAAATTAACAATTTTATTCTATGAATGATTAATCCAGCGGCGTAGCTGATATCGTAGAAATGGCATGAAAATTATAATTTTGGAGTCAACACGTATAAAGTAAGAAAAAGAAAAAACTAAGTATCGTATTTTGAAAGGACAAACATAGACTCAAAAATTCAGGGTGGTCGCTGACCCCGGAAATGACCGTGAATTTTTTGAGGCCGGGAAACCCGGGAAATAACAGTAACTTTAATTCTTGACCGGGAATTTTACAAAGTTTTAGAAGAAAAATCTGTCCAAGTTCGATTTCGATAGTTTTTTAAAATAATTAGTTGAATTGATATATTTTCCAATTATGATTCAGTTTGCAATGCGTACTTCGAAAATCTTTTACTTCAAGCATATTCCATTTCAGGTTTTTATTTTTAAGCGTACATTTTTATTTTGAAGAATTTTAAAATGCAGTCTTGAAGACTTGAACAAATAAAAATGAAAAGCGGTTGAAGTGGAAAATTTTTGCTAAAAAAGATTTTCATTTTATCAACAGTTAATTTAAATAAATTATTTATTTTAAAAGTGGGTCTGTATTCTAAGTGTTGAAAAGTGAACAATAATTGATTTGACAACAACATTGTAAATTCGTTCAAAACTGAAGAATATTAAATACAATATTAAATATTAAATATTGAAGAAAAGTAAAGAACAATATTCAATTTTCAACCCATTCAATTTGAAATTTTTTAATGAAGAAAAAGAACAATTACTTAATATTTAGCAATATGTGACTGTTCACTTAAAACGAGTAATTAAAAGTGAAGACGAGTATTTAAAAGTAAAGAATTTTAAACTGACTTGTTTGACATAGAAAGCTTTGAATCGTTAAAATTCCAAAGAGCTTTTATTCTTTGAACTTTGAATTTTGATGCATAAACAACAATTAAACACTTGTTAGTTGTAGAAAAAATTTGAGTAATTTGAAGACATATTTAAAAGTTTTGAAAAGATTCAAAATTGATTTAAAACTTGAAATGATTTAAAGTAATTTCAACGAAGTGTGCGGAAAATCTTTTCCAGAACTACTAATTATATTTTTCAATGAATCCAATTTTTCCTACAATTTTTATAAAGTCCTGCAAATTAAAAAAAAAACTTTAAATCTTCCACATTCTTTTTTGACAATTTCGGAAATCTTTTAAAATCTTTTTAAATATTCTTTTCAAATAAGTTTTAAAAATGAAAAATAAGTTTCAATTTTCCTAGGAATCATAAGAAAATGTTATTATTCTTTCGAGGCCGTTCACAAGTCTTAAGAAGCTTCTACATTTTTTGTTTCAATTCTGCAAAAATCAACATTTTGTTTTAAATTAGGCTGTGGCTATTTGCACTGAAATTTCGGTACGAATAGCAGAATTTTGTCGGTACACACACTTCCCTCAAATTATTTGAAATTATTTCAACTTTTAAATTAATTAAAATGTTTAATTAATTGATATAATATCATTTTCAAAATTTTGAATTTCATTGATTGATTCTTTAATTTATAGGAATGAAAATGATAATGTGACTTTATATTTTTGGAACTGAATCTGAACCTTTAAACTCTATCATTTATAAAAGATAAAAATTGTACATCTTGCAAATTACAGGGTTTTGGACATTATATTTCAGGGAATCAAAAGCTAAAATTATTATAAATTCAGAAAAAAAACTGTTTTAAGTAGCTATAAAGAATTGTAAAGAAATATTATAATAATTACATCAACCAAATTTCTTACTTTCTTCAGAAGTCTTTTTCTTCGTACACTTATTCACAGCGTCTTTAATAGTAGGAACAACACCTCGATGCAATAAGGGTCTCAGAAACAAAGTTTTGAAGCACTTTTCTTCAAAATGATGACTACAAATCCGCAAATCAGGACAAACGATTTCCTGAACTTCAGCGAATTGTATCCGTTCTTCACGACTGCAAAATACAAATATTTATTTAAATTTTCACTTGCTTACGGTTAACAAATTACATTATTGGTGATTGTTGCAACTTATTCTTAAAATTTACTCTTTTTCTGAATTTGCATACATGTTGGTGAGGTTATATAGACGCCCTTCATATTGTTTCTACAACAACAATGGTATTCGCTATTATTGTACTTACGTTGTTGGGTTCGCTGGAAGTCGAAAAAACGAATATCGTTCATTTTCTCTTGTGCTATTGTTACAGCCACTAACACTACAGTAATTTGGCATTTTTATTAAAAACTCTTTACGATGAAACTTGTTTGTAAACAAGACATTTTTGCTGTCAGAGAAGACGCATTATAGAAAGTAAAGTTCCCGTTGAAATACCCGAACTGCGTCCCCGAAGCGGCAGAGTGCGCTAGTGTCCAGTGTAAGGTCACCTTCCACTCTCTTTAATACTCTCTGAGCCAAACAGCTGCCTCCCATATCAATCGCATGTTTTCATCTAACACAATAGAATCCGTTAAACTTGACCTGCAAATACATCACAGTTATAATTGTAAATTTTCGTACGGTCAAAATCATGGAAAGGATAAATATGAGCTGGCCTTCGAGAAATTTGAAAAATGGAGAAAACAAAACAAAAGAATGTTTGGACATTAATCATCACTATCAAAAAACATTCACAATTTTTCCAAAAATTTTGTCATGTTTTTGTAAACATCAAAGAATATATTTGTTCTGACAAATGTTTAATTAGATGCTTTTTTCCCAAACGTTACTTTTTATTCATGTTAGTATTTATTTTAGGGATTGTTATACTTTTTTTAATCAACGAATATATGGTAAGATTTTTACCCATAAATTTTTTTATATTTTCTTATAATTCTTGTATGTTTTGTTTTGAGTGATCATTAATTTGAGAAGCAAATATTTTATATTAAACATTTTTTTCACAAATTCAAGAATCAATCATTTCATTTTCATAATAAAACAATTTGCATTTGTTTTTCTTAAGATAGGGTAAAAGATACAACATTTCTGCATCAAATATTTATTACTATTTTTAAATATTTGTGACCACTCTTTTATAAATATTGGGAAGAAGTGTAAATAATAACATTTTCTTGAGTTTATATACCGTCGAATATAATCGATTTTTTTTACAAAACTGTACTGATTTTTTCTTTGATTCTGCCAAAATCTGAACTTTGAACAAATAAGTCGTAATAATTTTAAATTGTAAAATTGTTAATAAATTTAGTGTTCAAGTATAAGAAATTTTTAAATGTTTGAAACTTATTTCTTTTAAGTTCAGACTTTTTATTTCAAGGTATTTTCTTTAAAACCATAATTATTATATTGTATACTTTTTACTCTTTAATCTTCATATTGCTGAAATAAATCAGCATTTGAGTAATAACACGTGTTCGCTGATAATGTGAACTTGACCTTAAAAAATTCACCACATCAAAATTAGATTATAATTTATAGGACATTTAATTCAAAGCCCACCAATATACCCTACTCTACCCTAGTTATTATACAACATTTCAGTGGCAAACGTTACAAAAATATCCGAGATTCAAGTAAGAAAATTTAATATAACTCGGTGCACCAAAAATTTTCGGTCCGGCACTGGTCGTTTCTCACAAGCGGTAAGAATTTTCTTGGTTAGTATACATATAAGGACCGTTTCGACCAATACCCTTAGCGTGCGATAATCTGCGCTAGGAAAGTGTGTTGCGTGCACTATATGTATATATATATAATTAAAAAAAAGGTTAAACAACCACCGCAGGGTCCCACTGTGAGCAACTGCCATCTAAAAAATGACACCGGCTCCCAGTAGAACCGCGGTAAATCACACTTATGGCCACGTCCCACAACCGTGAGATGGGTGATCACAGGACATGATGAAATCACAACGACAAGGCCGGCGAAACCCTCGTGTGTCTTGAGAACACGAAGCGACCCAAGGATGTCAGCTTTCTGCATCCATCTCGCAAGTGCCTTGGCATATTTTTGGCACGCGGGTATGGCTTTAAGGTTACGAACCAGTGATAGTTTCCCACCTCCGAGAGCACCTATCACAAGGACAATTACTTGTACCGAATATTTTGGGTACAGTTGTTGCAGCTGTCTTTTAAGGTCTTGATACCTCTCCTCCTTTTCTTTCTCCTTGGCAGTGATGTTGTATTCGAACGGAGCCGAGAATTCGATCACGAATATAGTTCGTTTCTCGAAGTCTTGGAGAACGATATCAGGCCTCGAGTGTGCAACGGAGACTGCTGCCCGAAAATCGTAGTTCCAGAAAATATGCACTTCTCGTTTTGGACAATTGACTCTATCTCCCTTGGAGCGTTCGGCAGGGCAGCATCGCGACCAACACCGTAAGAGCGACAAAGATGCTAATAAAGCATTCTCAGGGCCGCATTATGTCTATAGGTATACGTCGTTCTTGTGTATATATATATAGTGTGTGTGTGTGCTAGGTAGGTTGCGCTGTAGAATTAGCATTATGTTTGCGTCATGCGTACAATAAGTTGAAAATATGTCTCTCGCGTATACTCCTTCCTTCTGATATACAAAGTAGGATAAATATAGAAGCCCACCCCGCACCCCCTCTATTATTATAAATCGTATTTTTTGTCGTGTTGGAAATTATGGCGCGGTGATATAGAAATTAAAGAACTATGCGGTGTTTTTGATTTGAGAGGCGTTCTGTGAAGTATCCAGTCTTCCACTTTGTTTTTAACGGACTTTATTTTTGCAAATTTGAAAGATTCCGGTTGCTAAAATTACTGTCCCACTTACGAATTCTTCCTGAATGATATTTATTTCTCATAGAAGAAGAGAATAATAATAAAAATAATAATAAAAATGAATTCTTCCTGAATTATATTTAATTCTCAAGACGAAGAGAATAAATTACAAAAGGACTTTAAAGGAACCATGAAACTATTATTCAAAGAGATAAAGGGAAATAAAAGTACAGAGTTTGTCAGCATAAGAAACAGCAAAGGTGAAACGCTATATGATACAGACGAGATAGTAGACGCTTTAAAATTATATTTTAAAGAATTATTAGGAGGTGAAGATATAGGGCAACGGAACTGGGACATAGAAAATAATGCATTAGAAAACCCAATTGAAAAATTCTATGTCACTGAGGTTAGAGATATAATTGAGAGCTTAAGAAATGGTAAGGCTGATGGTGTAGACAGTATTAGCGCTGAAATGCTTAAATACGGTGGCGAGTACATACCTCACAGGTTGTACGAATTGATAAATTTATATATCCAGACGGGAGAAGTCCCAGACTATTGGAGAAAAGCGATTATCGTAACAATATACAAAAGAAAGGGAGATAAAAGCAACTGCAATAATTACTGAGGTATCAGCTTACTAAGTACCGTAAGTAAAATATACTGAAAAATACTTATTCGTAGGGTAATTAAAATTACAGAAGAAAAGATATGGGAAGTCCAAAGTGGATTTATGCCAAGAAGATCATGTACAGATCAGATATTTAGCTTAAGACCGATCACAGAAAAAAGCTTAAGAATAGGAAAGAAAGTTTTCTGTGCATTTTTTGACCTAGAAAAAGCATTTGACAAGGTAAATAGAAGTAAACTTTGGGAAGTCCTTAAAGAGTACGGAGTCAATGGATGGCTCCTACAAGCAATACAAACAATATATACAGGCAGTAAAGCGAGTGTAAGGGTTAATGGGAAACTTAGTGACTGGTTCGATATTATGCAAGGCGTGAAACAAGGATGCGTTATGTCCTTATGGCTATTTATCATATTTATGGATAAGTGTCTAAGAATGGCCCTCTTCGACGAAGAGGGCGTAGATCTCGAAACAGTGAAGGTACGTGAGCTTGCATGAAAAAATGCATGGACGTGAAGGAAGCTAGAGTAGTATGCGAGGACAGAAAAGTGTGGCGACAAATAGTTTGTAAACGGAGTGACAATAGAGTGAATGACGCCTGAAACAAAGACCTTGGATACTAATGGGCCCAAGTGGCGAACCACACATAACAATTTTGTGAGGCTCTTCACTTGGGATGATCGCTAGAGAGATTGATCAGCAACCTGGGTCGGAGCAGTGTTGCGGAATTAACGTGTCATTTAAATAAATGACACGAGAATTCTAGATCAATCTAAAATATCTATACCTTAAACCTATATACCTATCTACCTTATATCTATATACCCATCTACACACTACTATTTTCCAACCGAGCAAGTCACGCCTGCCCCGAAAGGGAAATGGCTGAATGGTATAATAATAATAATCGATCGAATAACTAATCCCCTACCGAAGGTGTTCTCGCGTTGTCGTCGCGGTAGGGCTTGATCTTTCCTCTCATGAGTTTGACGGCTATGTTGGCTTTAGCATTGCTACTGACAGGGTTTCCCATGCCACACAGGCAGAGAACGAAGAGGAAAGTGACTAAGAGGAACACCAAAACCCATAAATTATAATGGAGAGTATTTTGAAAATTTTGAAACGCTTGCCGCTTCCCGAGGATCGCCGGGGCGCCTCTGGAGCCACAGCTGGGGGCCACAGCAAGCGGGACGGTGGTGATGGTGAGCTGCGAGATGGTCAGGCAGATTTCACTAATCAAACACCTGGCCAGCAAGAACATCTGCGACATACGGTAAGCAGTGAAACGTAAACTGTGCCTGCTGAGGATGCTTTGGCTAGCGTTAGCTATTTTCAGCCAACCACCTCAACAGAAATACCGTGGGAGAGCATCAAGTGGGATACCACAATGAATGAGGAATTGATGCGTCTCTATTATGAAAGTGCGAAGTTTGAAACCTCACGAAAAAAAGGACACAATTTTAGAACAAAATCCGCTGCAAAGTATCCTCAAATAGAGAAAGTCGCACTAAGGGATCTTGTCGCTAAGGTGAAGGACATCAGGACTAATCTACACATCTCAGAAGATGGAGCAATGGAGATTAAACAACATGTTGATTTGGCGTGGAAGAACTACGGCAATGAACATCAGTTAGAGGAAGCCGCGTCACACGAACAAGCAGCGGCAATTGATGTTCTTCCTCAACCTGGTGATAATCCAGCACCACCACATCCTCCAGAGGTAGATGGCCTAATACAAACAGAGCCAGAAGTAGAGGTTCAACAACCAAGAAGGCGGTTAAAATGGAGATACCATATGAACAGAGATGTGATGCGCTTTTATTTTTTGGAAAAGAAAAGTGGGCAAAGTGTAAGGAGAGAACATCATCGACTCTTCTTACTTAAGTACCCAGAACTAGCCACAAGAATAAATGAGCAGAATCTAGCAGATAAAAACGCTCAATATCTGTAAACAGATTGATTTCGGCTGTTGAAATAGCTGCCATCGAAATGGAAGTGGAACAGCAGCTTCCTATTGATGAAATTCCCTTGGAAGATGTGGACAACGAAGACTTGATTTAAGCTGAAGGCATACGTACTAGGGATAATGAAGATCAAGCACCGGATCCACTAGAACCACATCCGGACATTAATAACGATGATCTGAACAGCAAAGTCCCAGAAAAACTACAGCACCTTGAGCACCCAGATCTGATGCCAGGCTTTATGCTCCAGGATACTACGTATATGTTGCCTAAAAAACCAGACGCTCAAAATCCATCTGAATTTCGACCGATAGCCTGTATTCCAACAGTATATAAATGTCTTGCAGCTATCATAGCAGATAAGGTATACTCTCACTGCGACGAGAATGACATCCTTACAGAAAAACAAAAAGGATGTTGTAAAAACTCGCGAGGCAGTAAAGATCTAGTCACCATGGACGCTGTTGCCATGACGCAAGCTCGTAAACATCAAAGCAAACTTGCACATGGCATACATTGACTACAAGCAAGCGCTTCCTTCCATACCACATGACTATTTGCTTCAAGTCTTAAAAGTATACAAAATTTGCCCACGCATCATTGACTTCATAAGTCGTGCGATGACGCTTTGGGGTACAAGAAACAAGTATTTTGATCATGGACAACCAAGGATAACTAGATCAATACGCATTACGACGGATATATTCCAAGGAGACTTCTTCAGTGCATTATGGTTCTGTTTAGCGTTGAACCCACTGAGCAAAACACTAAATAGCACGTCTCATGGGTTCCGAGTACATGACAACAAGGATGGTCATCAAGTGACCCATCTTCTATACATGGATGACCTGAAGCTATACGCTAGTTCGGGCAAGAAACTGCAGCAAGTGATCGATGTCACAAAGCAGTTTTCCAATGATATCCACATGGAGTTTGGACTAGATAAATGCAGAAAGGTGCATTTAACCAAAGGAAAATTAGGGACCGCAGAACTAGAGAACGATTTCGAGAATGACATCGAGGCAATGGCTGAGGGCGAGTAATATAAATACCTGGGTATTCTCGAATCCAAGGGTATTCAACATACGATAGTTAAGAAAAGCCTAACGACTGCCTTTACTACAAGACTCAGATTGGTTCTGAAGAGTTCTCCTAACTCCTCGAACGATTAAACAGAATCATCCGCGTATAAATGACGAAACACCGAATGCACCACAGTAATTCGGCGATTGAAAAGTTAGTTCTACCATGACATAGAGGGGGTAGGGTCATTGTACATGTCAGGAAACTGCGTGAGTCACAAGTTATACAGTTCCGAGACTATTTTAACAGCAAGGGAGATGTTACGCTTTACAACACGATCTGTAAAGCGGATCTTGACTACACGCCCTTGAATTTGTCCTCAGAGGAGGCCTTGAATATCAGGGCAGGAACCATAAAGGAATTAGAAACGCAATGGAGACAGAAACCCATCCACGGCAAACGCCCCAAAACGTTAGATCAATATGAAGTGGATAGTGAGGCATCCAATATTTGGCTGAGAAAGGGCGTCCTGTATCCAGAAACGGAAGGATTCGTCATTGCGATTCAGGACCGGCTTGTCAGCACCAGAAATTATCGCAAACACGTGTTACATCAAGACGTGGTTGACCGGTGCCGATTATGTGGAGATACCAACGAATTCATCGAGCACATTATTGATGGTTGTCGCGTAATGGCTCAAAGAGTATATACGCACAGACATAATGATGTGGTGGGCATCATACATCAACAACTTGCCCTAAACCTAGGACTCTTAACAGAATGGATGCCTTTCTACAGATACATTCCAATGCCCGTTTTAGAAAACGAAGACTACATCTTATATTAGGATGTTACTATCCAGACGGATCATTACATCCGAGCCAATCAACCCGACATCGTGATGCGAGAAAAAAAGGTGGAAGAGTCTACATTATCGACATTGCTTGTCCACTTGACCGAAATTTGCAGGCAACCTATAAATGAGCATCTTGAACATTTAGGAGTCAGTAGGGTACTGGCAGCAGTTCAGAAGGGTGTTTTATTGAACACCTGTCGCATTTGGAGAAATTTTCTAGACCATCAGGAAGCAAGTGACTAAAAACCTGTGGAGTGGCAGATGGTAGCTCTAAGAAAGCATCCAGAGGCGACTGTTGTCACCTCCAACGCTCGCGGCCGCTGTGTAAGTATAACAGCGGTAAAAGACGAACTCCAAACTACACTATGTTCCTAATTTTGTACCTACAACATCATCGCAGAATATTTCAGGCATCATATTATATTAATTTATAACATCCTCATCTCATCAGTCACTTGACTTAGTCCGTGGCTATGATGAAAAACCGGGTTCACCCGAGAAAAAGATTGAAAAAAAATATATAATAATAATAAAATATAAAATAATAATATATATATATATAATAATATAATAAAATAAATTAATAAAATAATAATAATAATGATAGAAAAATTTCTACGACATTACCGTGCCGCAGATAGGGCCGCAGAGGAGCTTGGCCTCCCATTCGATTTCAGCGACACTACACATGGCCTAGCATCACTAACACCTTTGGTGCTCCAAAGTCGTGTACAGGAAGCAGAACAAACGCTTCTACTAAGAGAACATGCTGACAAGCCCCTTTATGGTATGCAACTTGTACATCAACATGAAGTCGTCAATGCTGCGGCGTTTCTATATACGTAGAGAAGAGCTCTCGATGGGTCTGTCCAACATGTTTCTCAAGTCTGCTGGATTGAAATCGGAGACTGAGGGATTTCTTGTTGCCTGTCAAGACGGCGTTATAGACACCTTAGTTTACCGCGAGCGCATAATGAATGTACCTGTAGGCGATACCAATTGCCGAGCGTGCAAGCAAGAGCCAGAAACACTTGAACATGTTCTCAGTGGATGCTCAAAATATGCACGCTACGGGTACATAGAGAGACACAATGCGGCTCTAAAAGTGTTATATTACCATCTTAGGCACTTCTATGGTGTTGATCTATTGCCCGTCTTACCATACGCCCAGGGGTAACTCGAGTCCGTTGTGAAGAATGATTAGTGTAAGATCTACTGGAATTTTTCGTTCTCCACCACTCAACGTATCAGTGCTACGAAGCCTGATATTATCCTCCAAGATCTGAAGAACAAGATCATTTACGTGATTGAATTCTCGGCACCAGCCGATGGTAATGTCACGGCAAAGGCGGAAGAAAAACGTGCGAAAGATCAAGCACTTCTTTTCGAGCTGAGCAGGCTGTACCAAGGCTACAAAGTTCATCTTGTAGTACTCATAATCGGCTGTCTTGGACGTATGAAAGCTTCATTTATTAGCCAACTCAACAAGATTCCGGCTTGCCAGCGTCAGGCACATTCCATCGCGAACCGGATGCAAAAGGCTGTTCTTCTGGGATTACTTCATCTGGTCCGTCAACACTGTTCCTCATAACATTCTACAAAGATTGGTAGCTCTAAAAAAGTATCCAGAGGTGAAACCTTCATCTCCAACTGTCCCGTCTGCCGCGTAAGGTGATGCTTTTCAGGCTATTAACCAGTGAAAGCTTGGCACCTCCAAGAGCGCCGATGATCAGAACGATTAGCTTAACAGAATATTCCGGGTATAACCGTCGCAACTCCCTCACAAGGTCTTTATACCTCTCTTTCTTTTCATTCTCCTTGGCTATGATGTTTTTGTCAGCTGGTGCCGTAAATTCGATAACGAACATGGTTCGCTTCTCGAAGTCAAGGAGAACTATGTCAAGCCTTGAGTGGGTAACAGAAACAATTGTCGAGAATACGTAGTTCCAGTATATACGGCACTTCTCATTTTTGACAATTGACTCTATTTCTGTAGGAGCGCTTAGCGGAACGGTATTAGGGGTAATGCCGTAAGAGTGACAGAGATGGTAATAAAGCACTCTTAGTGCCGCATTGTGCCTTTAGATGTAGGTCGTTACCGCATGAGTTGGACAACTAGATATTATGTGTCCTAGATGCTAAGCCCCCGTGGGGGTTTTTCTTGGGGGGGGGGGGGGGAAAGGCCCCCCATAAGTAAAAATAAAACAAACAATGATTTTGAATATCTATAACTAAAATAAACAAAACATTAAATGTCGGACGTGAGTTTCCTATCGTTGTGGAAATACTCGTATAAATTATTTTCAAAAAGTCATATGTTTTTTTTCACAAGCCATATTTTTTACTTATTTTTAGAATTGTGAATTTGTACTGCACAGTTTTTGAGATCCATTTCACTAGCTTGTCATGCAATTGCAAATGTTTGCGATGAGGACCTTACAATTGCATGACTTTTTTCACTAGGTTTTTTTCAGAATCGATTATTTCATGGCTTACAGAAATTACAGTTTCACATTTTTTCGTTTCTCTCACATTTAACGCGCACGTCAAAAGATTTATAATTTTTTTTTATTATTAACCGAATCTTGGACGTACCTTTGAGCAACTTCGTCTGATTGCCAACCCCCCAAGTCTTTCAGATCCATGGGCCGCTTAAGGCGGAGGCAAGAGTAGGTAACCACCTCCGGGCGCAAAGGGCTAGGTACGGCCGCTTAAGGAAAACTTTTCATATACTTAATGACAAGAATAAGAATTCTACAGTTTCTTAAATCAGATTCTAGGAAAGTCTAAATTCTAGACTAAATGAGTTAATTATATTGCTCTGACAATAAAACTAAATAAGCAGTAGTTTCTTATGCATAAGGGCTGTAGGCAAGCGAAACATAATTGCTGAGAGAACAATTGGCTAGACCCCCCGTGAAAAGTAACCATCGAAAAGATAGCGGAAAAGCAATCCCCCCTTCCACAGTTCGAGAAAACCGACCTATATATCTCAGTGCTCATAATTTGAAGCATTTGTTCATTAATAAGAAAGTTTTTCTAAAGTTCATATCGTGAGAGAAAAACGTTTGTATATTTTGAGATGGCTGATCGCAAAGCGAAACGTCTCTCAGGTGTTCAACATCACAAGAGGAAAGCTGAGCGCGATGAATAAAAGAAAACAAATTTTCATTAATTAAATATTTTTAAAAACGTGATGATACACAAGACATTGCTCAAATTGGGGTTATTACACGCAATATTTGATTATCTTTCGTGCTATGATGAGGAAACAAATTTCATGTTTATATGTTAAAATCTTTTAACGTATCAAACTCTGTCATCAAGTGGTTTAAATTCTATTTAAATAATCGGTCTCACAGAATTATTGATAGTAGTGGTACCTCGTACCACTATGAAACGGTGCAGTATAAAATAATTATTTTATACTTATAAACTACACTCAGAAGCGGGCGAAATAGAAAATAAGTACGCTACTGAGTAACTTGCGAATTCCTGGGCGAAAGAGTTATATAGGTCGCATGTAACGCTATGCGAAACAGGTGCGGTTGCGTGCGCAACCTATACGATAAGTGGGGATGCGAGGACCCGCGACGACGGGACCTGTGTGATTACCAAGGATCACTGGAATCGCCAGTCTGCGCTCGAGGGTTCAACTGAACACTGTGTCGAGCGTTTGACTCCTAGGAAGCACTTGCGCGACAGCATCGTATGAGCTAGAAAACAATTAGCAGCCAGGTAATCAAAATGATAAGAAGGACCGGGGACAATTTTTTCTAAAATTTTTGATATTCCTTATTAGGAAAAATTTATTCGAACAAAAGGAATTAAACTTTGAGAACCAACCCCTCTCATGACCTGTCAAAACCTAAATTAATTGAAAAGTAATACTGGAGATCATAAGGATCGGTCATTCTTCTTCAACCTGTTCCTATACGGGAGCTCAAGAATGCCAGTATGAACACTTGAATTTAATTTTTTAATTTGACAAAATCAATTAAGAGTAACACTGGAGATCTTAAGGATCGTTCATTCATTTTCAACCAGTTCTTATACGGGAGCTCATGAATGCCAGTATGGCCACTCGAAATTGATTTAGTCAATTTGGCAGTGAATTACTCGAGGGAGAAGCAATTCTTCTTGAATGCAAGGTAGCAATGGTTCTCAAGGGTAGAATTTTACACCTATCAATTTGAATTTACCACGAAAAAGGGTGGAATAAAAAGAAAACTATATTACATAAATTTTTAAAATCAGATAGGAAAATGAGACAACATTCTGGAGGACAAACATTGCACCAAGTTTGCACGAAATGGCGTCTTATTTAACGGAATAAAAAAAAAAATAAATCAATACTCAGTCCTTCTAAAGGGAGGGGAAAATTCATAGGTTTCAATTAATTAGGTTTGAGCGAGGTCATGAGGACTCCTAAAAAATTATCTAATCTGCGAAATAACATGGGATAGTCGCGTAGAAGAACCCATAAAGAAAAAAAAACATTGGCTTATTCAGGCGTGATAGGTCGTTCGAAATCCTGCAAGCAGGAATCTAAAAAGAATAGACGAAACGAGCAATTCGGACTTCGCTTCTGTGACCTCACAATCTTTCATGATGTTTCTAATCTCTTTTATAGAAAAACGTTAATAATGAGAACATTTCAAGTAAGAGCAATTTTGGACACTGGATATGAGGAAAATTACATTTCAAGAGAATTTATAACTGAGAATTATTTTAAAATTAAAGGGTTAAAATTAGAAAAGAGCGTAGTTCACTTTAATGTAAATTGGGAACCTCAAATCACGGATAAAGTTTCTTTTTATATCGTTGTAGCTAACAAATCAATTCGTTTCAGGTTTATCGTCCTTACAGGATTGGTGCCGACGTGCATACTTGGCACCAATTTCCTGATTAGGACACAGCAAATCGTCGGACGATCCTAATACTCATGAAGTAATTTCATGAAAGGAGAACACGATACAATTAAATTAAGAACTTAAATTCATAAAAAAGGGGAAAACGTTCTCACATCCAGGCGTCATAAAAGGATATATAAAGTTAATGCTCATTAAACTCAAAGGAATAATGTTACAGAAGTGAACTTCAACATTGCAGCAACCACAAATATGCTGACGATTTCAAAATGTACTTATGGGGACCAATTTCTTCACTAAGTAGTTTACTTGTTCTAGTCCAGGAGGACTTACTCTTAACCCGGGCAAAACTCAGGCAATTCTTGTTGGACCTACTTTATCTCCGCCGCTTGAAATTCTGGCATCATTTCCACCCCTTTGCATCCAGAGTCTCACTATCCCTTTTTCGGAAGTGATTAAAGATCTGAGATGCTTGCTGTGATGCATTGTGATGATTTGCTGTGATGCAAACTCTCACCACACGGTGTGGGGAAGCACAAACATCAACGACAGAGGGAGAGATTTAATTGAATACATAGCGGGCACAGAGCTGGAGATTCTGAATCGGGGTGATACTCCCACATTCCACACTAAAAACAGGAGTGGGGTTCTCGATTTGACTCTATGTTCAGGTGCACTGACGAGCAGGGTAGTGGATTGAAGAGTCTCCGATGAGGAGTCTCTTTCGTACCACAAACACATCGTGTTTCGATTAACCCTAGGTAAACCAGTGGTTTCTAATATCAGAAACCCCAGAAAGACACTTTGGGACTCATATAAATAGGAACTCAAAGGGAGGCTTGCGGAATCCCCCACAAGCTATGGTACCATTGATGAGTTGGAGCACGCCGCGGATTTTCTGCGAAGGGCTCTGACAACATCATATGAGAACAATTCTGTTGTCCCAACTAAAAACATGACAAGTCGCATTTGCCATAAGGGTCAGTCGCTCGTTTTACACGGATTACTCACACAGAGTTAACCCCCTTTTTTTGGTAGTTTTTTTTTTGTCGAACGTGAGGTCAGGGCAACTTGGCCTGGTCAGGTCAGTTTACCCTCACTCCTTTCTGACACTTTCTCCGGTCCCCTGGATTATCTGAAAATGTGAGTACGATCTTTCAATGAACGCAGTTTATTGAATGATGGCGAGGCTCACTAACTTTCCTCTTACTCTATTAGTCTATTTTATGGTGCGTTTCTCTTTCTCGAACTAATGGAGTTCACATTTATATTTAAAGCTCTTGCAAACACCTGACTTGTTTACAATTTTTCTGCGAAAATTGTGTACCACATATTTTATTATCTATTTCTTAGATTAGATTCTTGTTTTTTATTCGGCCATCTCGTAGCAATAAAATAATCAAAAACTTGTACTCAATTCATTTTTCATTAAAAATAAATAAAATCACAAGAATTATTGAATCCTTTCTATCAGGCCTCTGGACCGGGAAACAAGGAATTTCTCGAGACCGGGAAAGACCGGGAAATGACAGTTAATCTATTTTTTGCTCGTACATTGTCAATAGATTTTTAAATAATTAGTTGAAGTGTTATCTTCCAATTGTGGTGTCATTCAGTTTACAATGCGTAATTCGAAAAATCTTAAGTTTTAAAAAATTCCCATTTTAGACGTTCATTTTTAAGCGTACATTTTTAATTTAAAGAACTTTCAAATGCAGTCTTGAAGACTGAAATATTTAAAAAATTTTTAATTTAAGAATTTGAAACTGAATTGTTTGAAATGGAAAGCCTTGAATCGTTAAAATTTCAAAGAGCTTTTAAACTTTGAATGTTACAATTTTAATTGTCCTTTTGAAAATTGTTTAAGTTGTAAGTGAAATTGTTTTATTTTTGTAAATAACAATTGAAGAGTTATTATTTGTAGAAAAATTTTGAGTGATTCGAAGAGACATTTAGTAGTTTTAAAAAGATTTAAAATTAATTTAAAAATTGAAATGATTTCAAATAATTTAATCAATGGGTGTGTATCAGTCAAATCTGGCTATTCTTACAGAAATTTCGATGTATATAGCCCCGACATAATTAAAATTTTTTTTTTAGATTTTGGTAGATTTCGAACAAAAAATGTAGAAGCTTTTGAAGAATAGTGAAAGGTTTTAAACGAGTAAAACATTTTTTGAAGATTTTTACGTAATTTGAAAATTTTGTATGTAAAAAAATTATTTTAAGAAAATATTTAAAAAGATTTACAAAGATTTACAAAATTTTCAAAAAAGGTTCTGGAAGGTATTCAGAAGTTCTGAAAACATTTCACAAATAATGTAAAATTTGGAAAAATTTAAAAGAACACGTACATTTTTCCAAATTTTTACGCAAAATTTTGAAGCTTTGTCAGGATTCTGAAACTGTTTGAAATAAAAAAAATCCAACTTCTAATGTGAGAAGTGTTCAGTTAAAAAAATCAATAATTCAATTGTTAACGTTTCTACCTTAAACTTGGTTGAAATTAAGGTAAACGTCCCAGTAATCGCCGCGGTCCCAGTAATCGCCAGTTTTGAAGTGTAAACGCCAGAAGTAAGTATTTTCCGCATTAAAATACATTCCTAAAATATTTTTAAGTAAGTTTGAACAGTGCTTGTTATGGAAACCAAATTAGTTTATTTGTACAAATAGTGCACATGGGTAAAAAAATTGATTTATATTGCCGGTGGCCATGAATCACGAAACGTGGAAAATAGCTTAACATTTAGGTTAGGAAAGACGTTTATTTGTTTAAGCTTTTAATATGTCAAGAAATTACTTGATCGGGACGAAAATTGTTTTTTTGTAATGAAAAATCATTTTTGTTTCATAAAATTAAGCAAATTCTTCATTTAGTACCTTCCCGTTCGAGAAATATCGGGCGCGATTATAGGGACATTTCAAAATATATTTGCTCGAGTAATCGCGGGACGAATCTGTCAAAATTTTATTTCCATATTTCGTTACAAATAATGATTTAATTAATTTCAAAAAGGCGTGAAATGAAATCGGAGAACTGACTTGTTACTGCGTGAAAAGTAATCGTAATATAAATTAGTGCTTAAAACTGAAAAAAGGTGATGTAAAATATTGGCATGACTATTATAGTGATTTCATCAGCAATTTTTTAGTTTATTATCATTTTTTAGTGAAGTTAATATTTATTGAGTAGTTTTTCATTAGCTAACATTAATCTATACTGCATAATATAAAGAAAAATGTGTAACAGATATATAATTATTGATAGTTTTAATCGTTTTAATGTTCTGACAACGTAAACAGAACATAACCTCCAAATACACATGATTTTTTTTAGTCACTGCAATTTATCAAATTTCTTCATTGTGTTTATAATTTATGTTGCACAAAAGTTAATTATACAAATTACCAGTGTGTAAATTTTTGCATCCCATGTAATTATGTTATACTTAGCCATTTTATAGAACAAAGTTAGGTTATATGACTTTATACAACTCAATATTATTTTTCGAATTTTATTTTAAAAAGGAAAGTGTTAATAGTTTTTAATTATAATATTCAGTATTATAAAAGAATTTCATCATTGTAGTTATCACTTATCGTGATAAAAATTCTAATAAATATTTACTTCGATTTATTTTTGAGAACACTTTATTTCTTATGAATAAAATATTAATTTTATTCGAAAATATTTTTAATTGAAATAAAAACTAAAATTTTAAAAGAAAATTCATTTTTATTATGATTAATTATTATAATGTCCATCAGACGTATTGGAACTATCAGAAGATTCGATTTTGAGGTTATGTTTCGATGGATTTCATCTCGGAGGCCTCAATCTCTCAATCAATATAAACCTAACAATACATCTTTCATTTCATTAAAGTATACTTAAAATACAAAGATACACTTGAAAACTTAAACTTTTTGGCGAAGACTGGGACAACGACTGGGGATTACTAGTACATGGCAGATTTGGAAATGGCGGTGACTGGGACATCAGTGCTTTTTGACTTTTATATTTAGCCTAAGACAGATCACAGAAAAAAGCTTGAGAGTAGGAAAGAAAGTTTTCTGTGCATTTATTGACCTAGAAAAAGCATTTGACACGGTAAATAGAAGTAAACTTTGGGAAGTTCTTAAAGAGTACGGAGTAAATGGAGGGCTCCTGCAAGCAATAAAAACAATATATACAGGTAGTAAAGCGAGCGTAAGGGTAAACGGGAAACTGAGTGACTGGTTCGATATTACGCAAGGCGTGAAACAAGGATGCGTTATGTCCTCGTGGCTATTTATCATATTCATGGATAAGTGTCTAAGAACTGCACTCTTCGACGAAGAAGGTGTAGATCTCCAAACAGTTAAGGTACGTGGGTTAGCCTTCGCAGATGACAAGATTGTTATGGCAGAAGCAGTCGAGGACTTGCAAAGAATGTTTAATAAACTTCATACAAGCATGAAGGACATGGGACTCAAAATTAACGTAAATAAAACAAAAATCATGGTGTTGGAGGGAAAGAGTGAGAAAAAAATGTGCAACATTGTCCTAAATGATGAGAGATTAGAACAAGTTGACAAGTACGTATACCTAGGTAGTCTATTCACTAGCGACGATTATCGGTAGAGCAGGGTCCATCCTAACAAATAAAAACATATCAAAAAAAGCTAAAATGGCCATACATAATTCTATATTCGTACCGACTGTACTATACGGTAGCGAAACATGGACATGTCAAGAAAAGGACAGGAGTAAAATTAACGCGATCGGCATGAGACCTCTGCGCATAATATGCGGGAAAACACTGATGGATAAAGTCCGAAACGAGACAATCCTCAAAGAATGTGGTGCAAAGAGACAATAGTTGACACATGGGAAAGAAATCAGTTAAGATGGTTCGGTCATCTTGAAAGAATGAAAGATGAGCGACTGACCAAACAAGTGTACAAAGGTAAAGTAAATGGCAGAATGCCTAGAGGTAGACCGCCGAAAGAATGGTTAGAATCGGTAAACGAGACATTAATCCGAAGAGACGTAAGAAGCCATAGAAACACAAGAGCTTGCATGAAAAAATGCATGGACGTGAAGGAAGCTAGAGTAGTATGCCAGGACAGAAAAGTGTGGCGACAAATAGTTTGTAAACAGAGTGACAGTAGAATGAATGACGCCTGAAACAAAGATCTTGGATACTAATGGGCCCAAGTGGAGAACCATACATAACAATTTTGTGAGGCTCTTCACTTGGGGTGATCGCTAGAGAGATTGATCAGCAACCTGGGTCGGAGCAGTGTTGCGGTATAAACGTGTCATTTGAATAAATGACACGAGAATTCCAGATCAATCTAAAACAGATATACCTAACACCTATATACCTATCTACTTTACACCTATATACCTATATAACTCATACCTATATACTCTATACCAATACACCCATATACCCAATACTATTTTCCAACCGAGCAAGTCACGCCTACCCCGAAAGGGAAATGGCTTAATGGTATAATAATAATAAATAATAATAAATAAGAAGTAATATTAAATATAATGTAAAACCAATTTTTATAATATTGTAGGATGTTTACCCGGTAATAAGGAGTTCATTGGAACGCATTGAAACGTTTCAATGCGTTTTAATTGCATTTTTGTCTTAATGCTTATTAATGCGCGAAAGGGCAAATAATGGCACTGAAATGAAGGAAACTGAGTATATGCTACATAACGGAATTAATATTTATGCGCTTCAATGCGAAACGGTGGAATTTACGAAATAATAATTTACAAAAGAACGTATTTTTAAGCTTTTATTTCAAAATACATCGTATTATAATGCTTCTTGTTTTATCGTACATAAATTTTTCTATTTTTGTACTGAACGAAGATTGTGATGCTAAAAATTAATTTAAACAAACTAAGATGGATATTATTTTTGGCATTTCAACATAATACTTTCTATTCTATAGTACAAACATTATTGTACTGAACGAACGAAGAAAGATTTAAATACTTAAAACTAATCTATACAAATATCACTGGCTTTTTGGTATAGAGTTATAATTAGAGAGCGGA